>JAUELF010156191.1:0-14868 GCA_031471495.1 Clinocardium nuttallii | reverse complement strand
TATTCTGTCTCAATTTGATTACTTTATTTAAGGTATTCTGTCTCGATTTAATTACTTTATTTAAGGTATTCTGTCTCGATTTGATTACTTTATTTAACGTATTCTGTCTCGATTTAATTAATTTATTTAACCCAATCTGCAGAAGACCACTTTAAAAACTTCTGGAAGAGAAGGTATAATTACTGAATATTTTCAAAAGTCGTCTGCTGTAGAGGTGTTAGAAAGCGTCTGTATGGGGAGATGGATAAGTAATTATGTCTCGAATTGATTACTTTGTTTAAGGTATTCTGTCCCGGCGTGAATGCTATATTACCGTATAGATAATCTGACATGGCTTGATTACTTATTATAGATACTCAGACATGACTTGGGTATTGTGTTATGCCTTGATAACGTTATTATAAAGGATTCTGTCCTGGCGTGATTACTATATTATTATAGATAATCTGACATGACTTGATTAGATTGTTACAGATAATCTGACATGACTTGATTACATTATTATAGATAATCTGACATGGCTTAATTAGATTGTTACAGATAATCTGACATGACTTGGCTTAGATTGTTACAGATAATCTGACATGACTTGATTAGATTGTTACAGAAAACCTGACATGACTTGATTAGATTATTACAGATAATCAGAAATTACTTGATAACTTTATTATAGATAATCTGACATACCTTGATCACTTTATATGGATATTTTGTTACGCCTTGATAACTTTTTTATAGGTATTCTGTCACGCCTTGATTATATACAGTTTTTAAATGTTGGAGCTGTGTGGATTAGTCCATTCTATAAATCTCCGATGCGTGACTTTGGATATGACGTCACAGATTACAAAAGTGTTGATCCGATATTTGGGGACATTTCCGACTTCGATAAACTGGTACAAGAGTGCCATCATAGAGGTAAGTTCGTCCCATCAGCTCAACAGCAACCTTTTCACATGAGGAGCATAGTATAAAATAGTCTTAGTTGCAAACATCGATTACTTTACTGGCAAACATACGTCGAAAGAGGTAAAGTTAACTTATACATAGAGCTGTTTTCAAACACTGTGAAAACAAGCACAAAAGGAAGTCAACATATGTCTTAATATGCTCATTTTCCCTCTTTGTCATAACTGTTTTTACATTGCATCAAAATTATACTTCCAGTTTCAAAATATTTGCATTTTATGCTTTTTGTGTTTTCAAGGCACTTCGTGAATAGTTTACTTGCGTTATTCCAGGCATTAAAGTTATCATTGACTTCGTTCCGAATCACACCAGCAATGAAAGCGTTTGGTTTGAGAAAAGTCGTACAGCAGGGCCAGGAGATAAATACAGAGATTATTATATTTGGAACCCGGGAACACGCTTACGAAACGGGTCGAACGTTCCACCAAATAACTGGGTATAATGAACTATTTAGGACCATTCCTGATGTTGCATTATGTTTGGTCTTTACTCCCAACCCTTCGTTCAAATGTAGGACTAAATGGGACCACCAAACCAGATTTTAAGTTTTAAAAGTATTGTTGGAAAGGAGAAAACTCTCAAAACAAGCAATGTTATTTTTTCAAAGATCCCAAGCCACTTCATGTTAAGACATCATAGGAAAGACTGCTAAGAACTGTATTACTTCATATGAAAACATAGATGAGGTAAAACCTTCCATTATGGTATATGTATGCAATAGGGTTTCAATGGTGACCCTAAAGTGGTAAATATACAAGACCCCATTTGCGTTTGGTTAAGATATTAACTTTTTTTAACAATGTGTTTTATCTTCTCTACATCGCTGTTTGTCAAGACAGACTGTCAAATATTTGTGTGTGCTAAATTGTTTTTTTCACAAGGGACATAGGTAAGAATCTTATCTACGTCCCTGCTTTCACCAACTCGAATGCAGAATAGAAATTTGAAAATCATCGAAATACAAAGGTCCTTGATTAATACCAATGTGAAACAACCCTGTGACATCATAACAGACATGGTACTATTGAAATTTCTGAACAAATAACAAGTTGTCCAATGGGTTTTCCCCGATGTCTATATCGGTAGATAGTTGCGATTGGTGACAGTACACGTCTGTATGATTCTAGGAAAGTCATTTTGGTGGATCAGCGTGGACATGGGAAGATACGAGAGAGGAATTCTACTATCACGCCTTCCTGACATCTCAACCTGACCTCAATTATAGGAACAATCACGTACAACAGGATATTGACGTAAGTGTTTACGTTACTCTTAAATTAGCAGACGCATTTTGACGCAGTAGCAGCAGACGATTTTTGAAAACATTGTGGCCATAGGTGAAATTGCTCAATTAAGCTATCTACTATCGAGATTTTTCAGGTTTTCAAAGTCGTCTGCTGCAGATTTGCTGTATGTGGGAAAGGGTTAATTAATGATTAACGTTACATATGTAATAAATAACACAACGAATATTATGTAAACCCTTGCATGGGAAAAATGCACAAGTTGATTTTTGTGAAGAATGTAGATCAAGATCAGCCTGTGCCAATAACATATTACTCTCGCAATCTTGTCAGAAACTTCTGTCAATGTGTGTATATTCTGATTGGTTGTACACATGTACAGGCTGACTGAATATACACTATTCCCAAAAGCCAAATAGTACCTTTTCCCATTGAAAAAAATATTTTACACATACATATAGAAAGATTACATAGGACTGCAAAAAATATCATCTATTCCAAATATGTGCATATAATCAATTTACAGAATGTAAATAATAATTTATATTTATATGATCAACTACAGAATGTATTGTAGAATTTAATATGTGTACGATCAACTACGGAGTGTAAATTAAAATGTTATATTTCATTGATTAATTGCAGAATGTCTTAGAATACTGGCTAGAAAAAGGGGTAGATGGTTTCCGTATAGATGCTATCACTAAGCTATATGAAGCTGAAGATTTAACTCAGAACAATCCCTTTAGAAAGGTAAGCATTTGTCATGGGAAGAAGAAAAGGCTGAGAGTGTCTCACAAAAAATCCACAGGAGGCGAATATGTTTACCGGGTAAGCCTGCGTGTCATGCTTATGCTGATCCGGTTCATCACTTTACGCAGAGTCCACAATGTTGGTCTTCTTGAGAGACGGCTCACATCTTTATACAATGTCACACATTAATTTCCCGAATATGCGTGAAACTTATCTTTGAACAATATAAACCCATATCTACAATGTACATGTACATACGAAGGCTGACATGATTCTACGCTGATCGCAAATATTTTAAGGTCTGGCTAATATGTCATAAAAATGTTCTGGGGCTACGGCGTTTTGTATACCGTGACTCGTTTACTTTGACTAGGGGGAAATAAAGCGACCGTTCCACTTCTATATAGTGTGTAGAGCCGAGCCCCGGTAACTCAGTCGGTAGCGACGCGGGCTGTCAATCCAGAACTCAATCCAGGGTCTCCAGTTAGAACACGAGCACGGCCAACATATTTTCGGTCGTTTGACAAAAGTAAATGCGACTAGCGCCATTTGTCTTCCATCAATGGACTAACAGTCTATGTATAAAAAGGAAGCCAGTTGCTTTAAAAACTGCTGTGTTTATTACTTGTGTGTAAATGCCAGGAAACACGTGGGCAGTTGAATTGGTTAAAATTGTTGAAAACCACTTAAAATCCAAAAATCAACCATTGACCGACACTAAACGGTATTGACCCGTATTGTGTTATACAGTTCAATACAAAATATTTTAATTACAATACTGTTCCAAAAATACCAACAGCAAAGATACACAATGTTGTAGTTTCATGTAGTCTGGTATTGTTGAGAATATTGGTTATTTTAAAATGATCTTAAAAGTGTAAACTCAGTGTGTGTAAAATACACTGAAGTTGTTAATGGTTTAAGGACTGAGACTGTTAGCCATATCCCAGATGCAAGAACTCTGCCGCAGACGACTTTGAAAATATCTAGACAGAAAATCAGCAAAATGCAGATTTAATCACTGAAGAAAGGTTGAAAACATTATGACAAAAGAAGAAAATGCCCTTTTTTAGCAATTTCTCATTTTGTTATAATGTTTTCAAAAGTGGTCTGCTGCATAGGCGTCTGAAAGTGCTTATATGCGGCAAAGGGTTAACACTTTTATCTGCTAATCATCTATGTCGACCCCTTTAAACCACGTTTGTGAACAAAACTGCCTGTATGGCCATATGCCTGCACATTCTTGCACTCTAATTTTGGTCAAGATTGTTAGCTACTAACATGAAAGTTGGAAGTATAAGTTATATTTGTTTCTACAGAACAACAATGAATTCGTTCAAAACTTATTCAAGAATACGGAGAATCACCCTGATATATTCAATGTAGTGCAGAGATGGAGAAAGATCCTTGACAAATGGGAAGAAAAACATTCATCTTCAAAGTAAAGTATTTCGTCAACTTTAATTCAGAGTTATAGTATTGATTTGCGGTAGAAGACAGTGACCAATGGGTTTGGCCTCACACTCTTGGTTCAAACGGGTCAAACGTGTCCGTTTCAAAAATTCGTAATAGGCGAATTTAACGTTTTCTCAGGCAACACGTTAGATTGACATGATGTATGTGCACGTATAACATACATTTATGTGACATCATTTGATTGTCAGAGAGCAAGGCATCTTTGTGGCCATCATTGTAAACATTAAACCAAAAGAAGAAATTGTTTATAATGAGAAATGTTCACCTTTTGTCACACTTATTAACGAATTATATTTTCATTTTTCCAGTTTTTACAGATTTTTGCCTAGATGTGTTCGTCTACTGCATTTTCATTGTATGTGTAAAGTACCAATGTAATTGTAATAGTTTTCGTTCTGTAAAAATTTGGACCCCAAATGCATGATACAGTGTTACATTAGAGGCAGGGTTCAGATAATTTGAGGAATTATAGATGAATGCTGAATTGTGTCAGAATTGTGTTTATTTTGCGCCATCTTTGGAGAAATTTATATTGCAGTAGAAGTGTAATATTTCAGTCATCTCTCTCTCATTATTTCAGGATCTTAATCGCGGAGACATCAAGAATATCTTGGGAACAACGAGATCGTTATTACAGTGATGGATCTATACCGTTCTATTTTGACCTTATTCGAGCAAAGAAACAATGTGGAGCCACCACCAAATGTTTCAGAGATATCATCAGTGATGGCACTATAGTCAGTAATGCCGACAGATGGCCCAATTTTGTGGTAATACAACGTTGTTTATTCGAGTCCTGCATTAATTTAGTTGTGGCAAAAACAGAAAAAGAGAGAAATGTACAAGTCTATTTATGTGAGTAGTACATCCAGATCAGCTTATGCATATTAATAGCCTCATCTAGCTATTGATCAGACAATTCGGATGTACAGGCTGATCTGGTTATATATACGTTATACAAAAGCCAACTTATACATTTTCTCATATCATTAGATTGGCTAAGATGTGATACAAATCTCGTGATGACGGCAGAATGTGAATGCGAAACGTTTACTCCGGAACAAGCTTCTTGTGTCAATGCCGCAACTGGTATGACACATTGGAATGTAGTTAACTTAAGAATTTTAAATTCCAGTTGTCAAAATAAGTAGTGTATACACCTCCGATCACCAAAAGCCTATTGATACATGTAAACATATAAATTAAGAATAATAATTAATGAGCCGTCTCGCGGGAAAACCAACAGTATGGCCTCTGCATAATGTATAGACCAAGATCAGTCTGCGCAGACTGATCCGGACCGACAAATTCCGTCTCAGGGGGATTGAGGTATAGTGTAATAATTCATGAAAAAGAAAATCCACATGAAGCGAAAAGTGTCCATATGGGTAAGCCTGCGCGGCATGCTTAGGCTGATACGGTCGATAGTCCACAATGTTGGGTTTCTCGCGGGACGGCTCTAATGTTTATTGACTCATCCGGTCAGATACTGACTAGATTTCTAATTGGAAGCCGTAGAGAAGATTAACTCTAAAGGTTAGTTGTTATCTAGTTAGATGTGAAAGTCGTCACAAGTATACTGACTTTACCTCCTTTTCAAAATGTACATATGAACTTTGACATATGCTAGATGTCAGTAATCAAGTTTTTAACCCGTTACATTCCTTTCGATGTCTCATCTTATAGATAGGTAACCATGACAACAAGCGAGTGGCGGATGTAATGGGCAACGAATATGTCGATGCCATGAATATGATGCTGTTGACCTTGCCCGGAACACCGACCTCATACAACGGTGAAGAGCTGGGTATGCATGGAGGGAACTACTCTGGTATGACGCCAAAAGATCCATATGCTTTTACCTCAGGAAAATTAGTAAGTCAAAGGCACGAATTATGAAGTTAAAATGAAGAAGGCTGTTGTATTTACGTATTGATCAAATATGTACGAATACATTTCTTTTTCTGGTTTACGGTAATATCGTTGGATTTGTTAACACTTGAAGGAGGAAACAAAACGTTTATCTAGATTATGCGTGTATTGAACTGTACGACATAACTTCCCTGTTTGCACATACACATGATGTATCTGTATTTGCCTTACATAACCCGTTTGGCATCATAACAAAAACGTGTGTTATTATATGAAATAACTTTGGGACTTTAATACAAAACATGTTGCATGTTCACAATAGTGGTACGGTTTGTACATGGCTTTAAAGTTATCACATAGTACATACCTCTACCAGGAACATTTAAGCCGTTCCGCGAGCAAAACCAACATTATAGCATCTGCGTAATGTATCGACCAGATCAGCCCGCGCCGTCCGCGCAGACTGGTTCGGGCCGACACATTCCGTCTCAGAGGGATAGAGGTATAGAGTAGTGATTCCTGAAACAGAAAATCAACAGGAGGCGAAAAGTGTCTATCCGGGTAAGCCTGCGCGGCCTGCTTAGGCTGATCCGGGTCGATACTTTACGCAGAGTCCACAATGTTAGTTTTTTCGACAATGTAGCGTATACTGTTCGGGACTATGTTTGAAATCAAAACTCTTCTGTATACAGATAGCTATACTAATGGTACCTGAAAGATTGTTTAATGTATCTTCCTACAAAAAGTACCAGTCTATAACATTGTATAATAACATGTCTCTTGTTGTCTAAGATACAGGCATGTGTAAAATACAACTGACCCTATTCCTTTCCCATGTACAGCAAATTGAAGGAGACAACTTTAAAATCATATAGACAAAAACATGGAATATCTCGAAAAAGGGAGGAATTTCTTATTTTGATAAATTTCTCCTTTTGTCACAAAGTTTGCAAAAGTCGTTTGTTGCAGAGGCCTCAGAAAGCATCTTCATGTCGGAAAGGGTTAACCATTATCAGTTGTTTCCAGTTTAAACTAATTACTTGGTATGATGTTTAATATTCATCTGCTTTGAAAGTATACTACATTTAATACAGGGTGAAAGGTATTTTATTTAGCAAGGGAGAAATTGCACCATTATTTTCTCTTTTCTTCAATGCTACAAATGCATGTGAAGTCGTTTATTTTTTGGGGGAAATGGTTAAGTCAGTTCTTATTGTTGTAGGAGAATTCCCGAGATCCTCAAAGAAATCCAATGTTGTGGGACTCGAGTGTTAATGCAGGTTTTAGCTCTTCTCCAAACCCTTGGCTGCCGGTCACAGATAATACGAAGTGGCGTACCTCTAATGTTAAGGTATCACTCTTTACAAGGTTTTTCCCTTCTATTTTCAAATTAGCATATAATTAGTATTATATTCATATTATCTTGAGAGACAAACATTATTACCTACTAGTTGCATTTACTTCATTGGTGCTGTCTATCTAAATGTCATAGAGATTTAAATATCATGTCGCCTGTATTGACGGTTTGTATGGTTTTATATTGTGTACTGGGATGAGTGTTTAAATTATGTTTAAACCTGATCAGTGTGAACTAACAAATATTCGGTCAAGACTGGTGGCTTTGTAATCCAATAGTTTATAATATAAAGAGACATGCTTCTTTTAAATAAAAAGTTTAATAACCCTTTGGGACATGGGTATTGCTTCCATTGTTGTCGTTTATCTACATTCACCAGACGGCTCAAACTTGTCCACAGCCTTTCAATAATGTATGTCACTGGTTTGTTTGTATAAATAAGATAAAATAACGTAAATTGCCTATACATATAAATAAGTATATGTGTCGCTCCAGACTCAAATATGAGGTATTGCTATTCAATGTTGTCATCATATAACGAGACATCTGTTTCAAAACCAGAGTAAGGACAGTTTTCTTTCTTAATCAGTTACTCCTGTATCTATTATTATTGTAGACGGATAGTGAATGCTGTGGTAAGACTGCGCGCATATGCAGACTTTTTATTTGTGCATTAACCCTTTCCCACATACAACACATATACAGCAAAAAACTTTGAATATATCCAGGCGAAGATGTGTACAAGCTCTATTAAAGAAAGTATAATTATTTAATGGCGTTTAAAATATTCGGTCAAAACTGGGAACACTAAAAGAGCGTATCCGATACCCTGGTCAAAAGGAGAAATTGCATTATGAGTAATTTCTCCTTGTGTCACAATGTTTTTAAAAGTCGTCTGCTGTAGAGGCGTACATATATATGTACATGTTTGAAGGGTTACAGCGGCTCATACTCATATACAATACGCAAGTACTAGTATGTACCGTCTTCACACACAATCTGACTATTTGTAGGACTAGTACTAGTATGTGTATGTACCGTCTTCACACACAATCTGACTATTTGTAGGACTAGTACTAGTATGTGTATGTACCGTCTTCACACAAAATCTGACTATTTGTAGGAGCAACAGAAGTCCAGCTCTTCACACCTGTCCATTTACAAATCACTCGTGAAGTTACGACAGAGGTCAGCGTTCCGAAACCCATATATTGGTATGGTTACGTTGTTTATATGTTTGTATCATGTCTAAGCAATACGTCGGATAGAAACCTATCACTTTGAACAGTTATATAGGAAAACGAGCGTCAGGGCTTTTCCCAGGGACAAGTGTAGCTACGCATCTAAGATATCTGATACAAATGCACAGTGTTTGAAGCACGACTATTGAAAGCTTCTTTGTCGAATGGGCGAACATGTAACTATGCATTAGGTCATAATGAGTATTAGCCTTGACCTGATATAAACGAAACCGAAACCGCTTGGCACGTTTAAAACCAAATGTAGTTTTTGAATGTATTGTATAGGTCAAGGGGACGGAACTCATTTTCCATATGCAACCATATTAGCATTATGGTTCGTTTATGTCATATATTATGCCTGAATCAAATTTTATTTTTTTGGACAGAGTTAGGAGGTCGAATTAAAGGGCACCATTATCCTGGACTGAATTTTGCTTTCAATTTCAGAAAATACAGCATATTCTGAAAATAGATTTTAGAGTGTCAATATAGCTAAAAGCAAACACTATGTTGGTTATAAATCAGTCAGAGGTTTGTAAATCACTTTCAACTTTCAAAAAAATCATTATTGTCCAATGGGAGACAACCTCAGTCTTATATATTCATCTAATAATTGTCTGCCTGGCAAGCCAATCCGATTGTATAAATAAGACTGTGCGGTTTTGCAATGGTCGTACATCTCTTAAGGTCGGCTTTCCTCCATCACTGCTTATTTCTTAGATTTTTGTTTTTTAAATCGACATTTAAAAATATTTTTTTTATGTTAAATGGAAGAATAAAATAAAACCAAGATCGCTCTAGAATCATCCTTATTAAGCGAACGAAATGGATACTGTTTTTAGAAGTTTCTTGAAACATTTCATGAATTATTGACACATCATAGTTCAGATCCTGATTAAGCTGGGCTGGTTGATCAGAGCATGTAACACTGGTCGTATATGTCTAACGGTTGGTGTGTTTTGAACAGCACCACTCAATCAAACTTTTAATGAAGTTTAGTACTTTCATCCGTTACAACACTTTTATTAAAGTTCACTTACATGTGGCGAGTTGCGGTCTTACTAACTCTCTGTACAGGTACACTGTACAGCTAATGAGACTACACTTCACTACACTCTCCGTACAGGTACATTGTACAGCTAATGAGACTACACTTCACTACACTCTCCGTACAGGTACATTGTACAGCTAATGAGACTACACTTCAAGTGTTTTGGTCATGCATCTAGGTCTTAATTACATGTAAACGGACAGTGTGGATGCATATACTCTCCTGACAGTGTGGATGCATATACTCTCCTGACAGTGTGGATGCATATACTCTCCTGATTCTACACGATACGCATGTGTATTTATATCCACGGAACGCATGTGTATTTATATCCACGGAACGCATGTGTATTTATATCCACGGAACGCAGATTCATTCAGACTCAAAATCGTTAGACCCGGCTCATTGATATATTTCTTTTTTTTTAGTTAACTTGACGGTGGAAGACGAAGTTCTTATTTATATTAGAGAGGACACAGAAGAATCCTATCTGGTTGCTATAAACTTTTCCAAAAAATACTCTATTGTGAATTTAAAGATAGTTCAAAGTGAAGGAACAGTTGTCATGACAACAAATAAAGGATTTACAAATAACCAAATCAATTTAAGGAATCTGGTGATAAAAAGCGCCGAAGGACTTGTGATTCTCTTGGCAAAATGAGAAATGAGATTCGGAGGTTTTAAATTTTAGCAGTTAGTATGCATATTTGAATGTGTATCCCGAAACTGGATACAATATAATATATGAGCCTTCCCGCGAGAAAACAAACATTGCGGCATTTGCGTAATGTATCGACCAGATCATACTGCGCTGTCCGCGCAGACTGATCCGGGCCGACACAATCCGTCCCAGGGGGATATATGTATAGAGTAGTGATTCCGGAAACAGAAAACACACAAGAGTTGAAACGTGTCTATCCGGGTAAGCCTGAGCGGCATGCTTAGGCTGATCCGGGTCGACACTTTACGCAGAGTCCATAATGTTGGTTTTCTCGCGAGACGGCTCAATTATATTAATATATAACTGTGTATAAGAGTTAAAATATCACGAGGAGTAAAGAAGCTGAACTGAAACTGCAATCAAAAAGGCCTTTATATTAAACAATACTCTGAGTGCAACTTCATACGCTCGAGGGCTGTAATTACAATACTAAATAGTACATGCTTATAGATTCGGGTTTAGTATATAATATACATGTATACTGTCCTCATGCTTTGTGGCGATATAACGGACGAGCATATACGGCACAAGCCTATCCTGATAGTTGCTGGATGTCATAGTTGTTGGTTTTCCTGTTGCATTGCAGCATGTCTGTCATTTTCATGTGACATACAGGAGACTAAGGGGGAGCATAGAAGTGGTTAGTTTTACTATACCTCCCGCGTTGTCATGATTTTCATCAATAAGCTTGGCGAAAACATCTGTTTAATCGTAGTCCGGGCACACTCAGATTGTCTTTGTTTCACACACAAATCAGGTTTTACCTCGATTTCTGTTATTTCGATTTTCGTTGTTTTGTTGTTCAAAATTAACTAATCCTTAAATGAAACGACTTCATGTCGATATAGAAATGCGTGAAGAAGCATCTCCATGGTCACACCTTATCGTTGTTAATTTAGTCAGTTTTGTTCAACGTCATTGTTTGGCTTCAATTGTTAATGTATTGGTATTTACACATTTCAGCCGAATTACGAATAAACCAACATAGAGGACTCTGCGTGAAGTATCGATCCGGATTAGCCTAAGCATGCCACCCGGACAGACACTTTTCGCCTTCTTTAGATTTTCTTTTTCAGGAACCATTAGTCTATATCTATATCCCCTTAAGACGGAATATGTGTCGACCAGGTCTAGCCTCCGCGGACTGCGCAGGCTGATCTGGATCGAAACTTTACGCAGAGTCCATAATGTTGGTTTTCTCATGTAGTAAATAATTGCTGTTTTTTTCTCGGGTTAAATATCAAATGGCGTTAATGTCATATCATTAGATATCTTCAAAGTCATTGGTTTAAGAAATAAACTATCATCAACCGTGGTTTATTGCGAATAAACAATGGTTTGGAGTTCTGATGCGCAGTTAATTACAACGCATCAGAACGACGGACCGTTGTCTATATTCGCAATAAACCACGATTTTTGATAGTTCGAGTCTTACATGACCCACATTTTAACAAAGGGAGAGCACATGTGTGCTGTTCCATCAATTGTGACTACCCACTGCATTTTACGCATAACTGCAGAAAAAACGACAAAGAGGGGTAGACTCAGCAACAAGAGAATGCAATTTTATTTATTAATTATTTAGTTTTCATTGTACTACACAAGTTAATAATATGTATTGCCATTGATAAAAACATATCTGTGCAGACCTGCTCTGAAAATAGACGAATTGGCCATTGGTTAATATCGACGAATAATCAACGGTTACTTACTTCGCTCTCTATAGGAAAGAAAACCAACGTCATGTTAGACTATTACTTTAACGATAGACTGACTATATTATATCTAGCGTACGTGAACAGTGCATTTATATTAGACTGTCACGGGACTGTTTGAAATAACAGGATAACCCGAGTATTCACTGTGAGCAAGAAAACCAAATAGTTATTGTTGGTTTCTTTGAAAATATTATCCGAGACATATGTCCTCGTGTGCCTTAGTGTAGCTACGGGTATTAAGGGATGAAAAGGAGAAGATTTATTTGTAATTTAGGATGTCTATGCCGTTTTCAACAGTTTTCAGTCTTAGCATGGCGGCCAGTTCACATACACATGTATTTCCTGACTTTTGTCAACCAACTTCACACAACAGTCGTTCCAAGCAACAATTTGCTTTTCCGCATATATAATGTCAGCCAACTAATGAGAAACGAATGCCGCGTGTCCCTTGTGTCAAGCGTCTGGAAGAATGTTGGCCCAGCTGGGGTTCGAACTTACTTCCCCTGGATTGTCAGCCCACCAACTGTCATTTATAAATCCTATTTAATGTCAGCCTTATGGCATAATACAACATTCTTTTGGTAAATCGCATGGTCGCCAAGTGTAGCCTCGTGACCTTTTTACGAATTCTCAAAGTCGCAATGTCGCAAACTAGATTTTAAACATGCACACTTTCTATGCAAATTTCAAGCGAGTATAGAGGTTGCACGGTAGCTATAATGTATCCCCACAGACCAATTAAGACGCACACTCACAATCGACCAACGACTTCTCATGGTGTCAGATTTGGATAGCCGTCAGTCAATTCTGCGTTTGTCTTGCGCTGCCCGCTCGGCTGTCGCACGAAGACGTGGCAGTTACCTTACGCTTTGTCTCTAGGTGCCTCCAGACTGCTGCAAAACGTACGATAACCGCACTAGTTCTGCAACCTCCTCTCCCTATACACCAGAGATCCGATCCGTTCACCAAGAAGATGACGTCGAAATGTCAAGGGATCAGCTTTACTTTAAATTAACATGCCGACAAAGCATAACCCATAGGGTCCTTATTGCACTTGGGAGACTGACTTGCATGGTCACAGGCAAACATTTCGACCGGTGCACGACACGTTTGGCCCTCTCTGCGCATGGGCCGTCTTTTTTATATAGTAAGGCTTCATCGACTCAAGTGGTTAGAGCTTCCGACTAAAGTGTATAATGTCATGGTTGTCCAAGTCCAGTCATAAGACTTTTTATACACCGCGATATATCTGAAATACTTTGATTAGCTAACCAGAAGAAATGATAAATTACACAGGAGCTCCGCGATATTACTGAAATAATGTTGAAAACGGCATTAACCACCATATAAATAAACACATGTTCGTACCTTAATAAGGATAGGTTGTAATGGTAAATTACTGAGGAAACACTGCGATATGACTACATATAGGTGCCTTTCGGGCATCCGATATTTGGATGTATGACTCATCAGTTAATATAATTAAACGTGGTGACTCATCAATTAACCCTGGTTATTATTTAAGAAATAAACTATCTAAAAAAGTGGTTAATTGGCGAATAAGCCTGAGTGATTAATTACAACGCATCAGAACGACAAACCATTGTTTATTCGACAATAAACCACGGTTTTTGATAGTTTATTTCAATTATAACATGACCCGACACCTTAACAAAAGGAAATGAATGCACTATTTAGCAAACCAGTCCATCCACCAGTTTTACTGCCCTTAGAATGCGAGCACATTTGTGCTGTTCCATCAATTTTGACTACTCATTGCATTACACGCAAAACTGCAGAAAAATCGACACAGAGGAGTAGACTCAGGAACAAGAAAAAGTAATTTTATTTAATTAATTATTTATTTTTCATTCTACTACACAAGTTTACAATATGTATTGACATTGACAAACACATATCAACAACAACACGTCTGCGCTGACCTGTTCTAAAAATAGACGAATTGGCCATTGGTTATTGACGAATAATCAACGGTTATTCTCGTCGCTCTGTTATGGCAAGGAAAAACAATGTCATGTTAGAATGTATATTATTTAATGACTCATGAATTAAAATGTTTTTGTACTGTGTGACCTTATTGACTCATCTATTACCCGATTTTATAAGGATGATTGTGTATTATGTACATATGTATTATGTGACTCATCACTGATCACTGATACCATACGTGTGGTTTGTTTCATAGAGATTACTATTTAAATCAGTTTAGTCTTTTTCTGAATCGCCACAAAACAACATCTACTACACCTGTATTCATTGGACAGACCATCTCGTATACTGTAAAACGTAAGTATTCTTTTATTTAAAACATGTTAAATATTTCTCAATATGAAGTCACTCTGCAGAAGACGACTTTGAAAACATCTTAAACAATAAAATAGAAAGTTAATAAAGGTTTGAATAGTGAATATAGTTAATAATTTTGTGTGAAAAAAGAAACGTGTT
>JAUELF010156080.1:0-13782 GCA_031471495.1 Clinocardium nuttallii | reverse complement strand
TGGAAAGGGTTATAATTTAATGGTTTATAACGTCAACATTGACCTGTTGTTAATGATATGAAACTCATGTCTCAAGTAGTTTTAAAGTTAACAAATCCTTTCATGATTTATCGTCTGAATAACCGGTTTTTTGTTGCAAATTTTAATTCAAAATTTGCAACATATCCATAAACAATTGATTGCTTGTAACCAACGTTGAACGTGACGTGAATTTGATTTCAATACCAAATAATATTTAAAACCATCATCCCGCTATGAATAAGTGTCCGAAAAACAGCAGAACGTTGGTCCGATGGACAGACATGGCATTCTTTAACCAGTTTAAAACATCCATTGTGTGCAAACAAACTAACTATCACTAAATAAACAATACAATTAAGCGATTTCGAAAGAAATGTTTTAGTTTTTGCACCGGAAGTGCACCAAGTAAGCCAGCCGGACTGACCCAGTCGTATTCATTTTTATCCGATACACTGGTTTATATTGAGTTATATATAAGTATTTATACGTACGTTTATTGAAAGCACACATAAACGTTTCCGGATGTAGCTACCATTATACTCGATTGCGTCTTACAGTTCGCTGGTGTCTGTTCTACGTTCAATATTGTCACTCCATCGTCTGTCGATATGGGCTTATCACTGGAGCGTGCATAATGGTTATACATTTTTTGCACTTTAACCACGTCTATCGATTTGGGGGTATTATTGCCGTTGTGTGCAAAGCAAAGACGAGACTGAGCATCCAATGCTCGATTATATGTAGGTTAGTCCTCAATATAACATTATAACTGTAAACCCCTTACATTGTTAGTGTCAATATAACTTTAAATGATGTCGCTAGACGAGGCTCATGAAAAGAACAATTACAATTAGTTGACGTACTTGTCTTAATGAAGAGTAATAGCAAATTCATCAGTGTCTTTAAATTGCATTACATTACTGTACAATAATATTCTCATATATCTGTGTTACTGTTAGCATAACATTTATATGGAGTCATACGTTTAGCATTTACTATTTGTAGTGGCATATAACGCTTTTCAAAAATGTTTTGTGAGTATCGATATCGTCATGAATGTATCCAATATAATCTTGTATGTTCTGAAAAGTGTTAAATCACATCTTTTTTACACTGACAATGACAATGACAAATATTTATTCAGAAGTAGTTAGGCCACCGGCCCATAACACATAGCATACTATTTATACACTTTTTACATTATATGAAATGTCCCCAAAACTACAACTCTTCCAACAGCATGTGTACATAGTGTGCTAATTTTCTAATTAACAAAGGGTTATCTTATTGTAGTAAGTAATAGAAACTAGGTATGTTCGTATAAGATATATACCAGGTAAAAGGGGAATGCTGTCTGATTTCGTGGAACTTTTCACACTGGATAAATACATGATATTCACATTCAATAATGTTTTGATTAAATGTTTGAAGACAGTATAAAGATATGCTTTTTTCTCGAGTAATGTTACTATGTCGACCGGTCTCAATGCTAAACTTATGATTCGAGCAACGAAATTTTGCTAAAGCAATTTTATGGTTTAACGGCAGGCATAGGCATAGATATTGGTCTGTATTTAATAGGGATTTATAATGTTTATAGTGAAAACTTCGACCGGATACATTGATACTTCCATGCCAATTGTGATTGAAACAATCTATTAGACGTTGTTTAAAACATCTAATAAACTGGTTCGCGTTACCAACCTCCTGTAAGATCCAAACGTTTCCAAAACCGTATAGGAAGAGTAAGTTTTTCACTGTACATACTTGGAATCGCCATTCAATTTCTATTGACAATGTGTTTAACTGATTTCTAAATGTATATATAATTAATAATATTTACCATATCATTTGTAAACAGTCAAACTTATTCTAGCGATGATCTCTGTTTTTAAGCAACTAACTTGTTTTAGCAGCCAGATAAAACACATGTTGATAGTTCACGAATACAACAATGGTGTTTGTTTGTTACTACTTACCAGGTTCCCGATCCGGTCATATTCAACGACGTATATATAATTATGTAACAAGCTTTGTTTCTTTGGCATACAAACGTACTCTCGCCACGTAAGGTTGGGTCGACAAATTTTATTTGTCTCTGTAATGTCAAAATTATTTAACATCATTCAATAGAATGCCTATATTTAAAAAAAATGCATACATTGAATACATATCGTATAACACATACTTAACTTAAACATGATAGTAATGGTTTATTTCCTTTACGCTAAGGGGTACCTATTGATTCATCGGTGTCAGGATAAATGATACCGGAAGAAGTAATAAGTTACCAAGGAAACCCTGTGATATATTAATAATCATGCTGGAAAAGGCATTACATTTCATTTAACAAACATCACATAGTCAATGCTGAGAACGGTACTTATACGTAAGTGAACAGTAAATAATCATATACGAATATACTTAATACACAGACTGTTCCGGGACAGTCGCTGTTCACTTAAGTTACAGTTGTTGTTTTTGTTTAGCGCGGCCTAAATGATTTATTTTAATAGGCAAATGTAAATGAACACATACATGTATTACACCTTGAAGTAAATCACCCGAATTCCTTAAATATATAAATATCACCTAAGTAACTTCCTCATTCACATTACCAGCATTAAGTTGATTGATGCGCTAGAGAAAAGATAATAAGCTGATTTTTAAATAAATCTTAGTGGACCAGTTGGTGACCGTTCAATATCTTACTATCACCTATCGAAGATTGGACATCGGCTTATTAAACATCGTAAGAAAATAGGCCGATAATTAACGAGGGACACTTCGGGCACATCTAACATCGAAAGCTTAATGGTGAGTTTGGAGTCATAATCTAGACAGCAATAAAACGTCCATCGTCCGATCACCGGAAGGAAACCCGGCTGCACCAAACGTGTCTTCGTCGATCAACGTCGCTTCTAGGTTTATAATGCACCAGTATTCGACCAAGTTCATCTCAGGCCGACAAATATCGGTTTTACATCCTATGTCATGTAACGGTGCCCGGTCGAACACCGTTCATACATTTCGACCGAATATCTTCCGATAGTCGATGGGATACAAGGATCGGAGGTCCACTAGAAATATTTGCCACCAGTTTTGCCAACACATTCTCGACAATACCAAGACCATTCGATCATAAAAATCCCTGACCGTTGGAAAATTCATATGGAACGGAATCAATATTTTGGTTTATAATTTCCTTGTTTTAATTACAAATAATATCCTTTATTATGTTCGGGTAATTTAATAACACCTTCAAACATACAAAGAATATGCAACAGCCGACTTACACAGATATATATTACAACATGTGATATGATCTGTAATTGAAATACATTAAATGAATGGGTTTGAAAAACATTGAAGCAAAGGTAGAACATATTACAAACTAATACTTGCCCCTATTTCCACAATATTTTCAAAAGTCTGCAACAGATGCACCAACTTTATCAACATGTGGGAAAAGCATTTTGAAAGGGTAAACACTATGTTTAGATAGTATAAATATTTACTTACATTCATTTGGATATTCTCCATTGAATGGGTAGTATTGACGGCTGAAATAAATGCAAAGTCGTTTTACAATTTACTTTGTTCTGTTCATCTCTTCATTTGTTTTTGCTGTCAATTCTACTGATTTCAACTCTACATGACGATGAAGTAAGTCAAGAAGGTAATAGCAGACATTTCACATGTGCAGTGACTGTACAAACTAATGATTATTATAGGAATTTCTATTGATATTTAGCTAAGGTATGAAGATTGCTCTTCATAAGTAACGGCAGTCGTGATATCTTTTATAATAATCAATTTCAGTCAGTAGGCATATCAGTCATTATATTCCTTAAATGATTGAGTTTGACCTATTAAGACGTTAAAGCAGCAATTAAAGAAATAGTGCATTTATAAATAGTTCATTCAAATCATAAAAAAATTATTTTCAAAAAATATTATTACATTTCCTTCAAATTCTCAAAACATTGAAATATTTCATAACCGCATGAAACAACAATGTAATCTTGAAAACGGTCACAATGCTAATTTTATTAATTAATCAGACACAAGTTTTAGGAATTCATAAAGTGAAGGGAACTGCGTAACTTTCATGCGATTTGTCAATAGCATATAATACACCTAATCTCATCAGCTTTTTACAATGCATTTTTCAATCAGAAAAACAAGCATATGACCAACAACACAGAAAAACTGGCGTTTGTATAAGAAAAGAACGTACGATTATCAATGACCTTCAAAGCAAAACACCTTTGATCTGATAAAGTTCTGAAAAGTATAACGGTTATATTAACATGCAATGTATAAAGATAACAGGTTCATTATATTTTCCTAGTATAATTGTTCAAAGAATATATATGAACTTGCTGAATTGTATTATTAATTTGACAATGACGCTGCATGCATTGCAATGAATTTTGCAGCTAGATGAGATCCGTTATTTGTTTCAAAAACACGAAATTACAATACGATTCCCCACACTCGGCCTGAGAGGTCTGTAATTCAACAACAAGGATTAAATGGATTAAATGGAATTAATTGCCAGGATGAAATGATTAAGTGGGGGCATATAACACGTACCCATACAGATGGTGCAATACATACATGTATATATGGGTATTCAATACAGAAACATCTTGATCCAGTATTACGCAAGTTTCACGAATTGACATGAAGTGACATGAACTGTCACTACCCGTCGTAAGTTAATGTATGTGAAAATTTGCTTCCTGAAAACGTCTGTTATCTCATCACTTATGCCGCATTCCCCGTGCCAAAACGTCAATTAGTAATTGGACTTTATATATGATTAAATTCTTGAAGATATATATGAATAATTAAAGCCCAATTTCATAAGGCTCACCTGGTTTCCTAGAACAGGTTTTTATTTATAGACATACAACATTGTGGTAATATTTACATTCAAATAGGTCTTGTAAATTTCAATAAAAGGGTTAACAATGTCATCCTCATAACTAAACTATAACAATCTAATTTCAGCAAAGGTCAAAGCAAATAACAACAAAACAATAACAATTGAATGTAGGATCAAATATGGCATTGATCGAATGCCAACAATTGATCAAGATTACGCACACCGACAGCAGTACAGATTGAGATGGCAACAAAAACTATCTGAACACTACAATTTCAAGCAAAATCCATTGAGAATGTATGGATTTGATAAAAGGAAAAGTTACGGTCCAGCAGTATGGTATCGATTTATCTCATTAATGGTATTATGATGTCGACAGATGCATGTGTATATGTATAAACCAGCCTCTAAAAGATTCATTGATGAGGTGTCGCATCGGTAGTTCAACTAATGGAGGACATACTTGATCCTATGATTTTAGGGCGATAATGTCACGCCCTTTCTTTTACATTTACTCTTCTAAAATATATAGAAACATGCCGACTGAACGTCTGAAAGGTTTGTATAAAATATAAAGAGAGAATTGAATACAAGACGGTTTATTTATGCCTAATATCACACTGTTTTATTTGTATTAACACTATTGTTCAAGTTTTACATTTGGCGATATACTAATAAACGGATCTGAAGCAGGTTTGTATGCCTTTATTCATGGTAATTATATTAGTTCACTCTTTTGCTAATGCAAAACATTGCAGGTACGTAGAAATAACCCACGGTGTATTCAGAGTGTCCATAAACACAGAGTTCTCGTCGAATGCAAGTCAAAACCTGTAATGTAATTAAAATACCTACCCTTCATAGATAACAACACACACCAATCCCTGTATTCTAGTTAAAACATGTAATGTGATCAATATACCTACCCTTCAGATATAATTACTAACATATATCCTTGTATTCTAGTTAAAACATGTAATGTGATCAATATACCTACCCTTCAGATATAACTACACACATATATCCTTGCATTCTAGTCATAACCGTGACAGTCACAACTACTTTGAGCATGCTGTTTATTTCCCTGATATCATCTGTCGCTTGTATATTTGATATCGTTATGTTGTTCTTCAATCTTCTTGATACTTTATTCACTGCTACACTTGTTGTTGCGCTGTAAACAAATCAGAAGCGGACAATGCAATTCGGAACCTAATAATATGATTACGGTTAATATGCTTAATACTAACTACACTTTTAGTGTATGCTCTGTCAGGATTTATATCAAGGAATTCCGCTATATCTTTTCAGATAAAAAAAGGTTCTGTTCTGTGTGGTTGTCACTCTTCAAATATTAGGGGAAAGCATGTTATATTTGACTTTGTGTTTACACAACGTCGCGATTCGGACAATTGATATATCACGATACAGACGGTCGAGTGGAATATCAATTTTCCCACGCTCCGGGTTGCTAAGCACATAGCCACGTTACTTAAATGCAACCTAATTTTTCCTTTACTATATACTTTTGTCAACATTAAAAGCAGACAAAGACAGTGTACATATTTAATTATTTGCAATATGGAAATAACATTATTTTCACATTATATATAATTTGTGACCGGCGAGGGAACGTTGTCACTCTTCCAAATTTGAATGACGTCACATCGTGTTTTCATATCATCAAATAGAATGTAAAGTAACATATTTGTGAAAGGAATGTGATGAATGTTTAATCAAAAGTTATTTCCGGTTGTTTCTGCCCGATACATTTCGCCTGTATTTTAGCCGAAACAAGTATTGGTTACATGTACCTCCGGTATTAAGATAAGCATAATACGTGGTAGTAACTAGCCTCCATGTGTTGTCACTCAGGATAGCACGATTAACCTTATGTCTGATCCAGGGCAAACCTAACAATATAATACTGGTCATTTACCGAGGAAAGGCAGTAAATCAACTGTACAAAATGTTGTTAATAAACAGAATGACACAATAATATTTGCATTAAACTTTTACGTAGTATTTTGGTTTTTGTTTTTTTAAAATTGAAAGAAGTCAATCCCTTCGATATGTTTGTACGATTATTATAAAATTAGTCACGTCACATTAAACAAACTGACCTTAGAGGTCTAGCGACCTGTAAAGGTATAACATCAGCCTGTGGAGGTCTCATTAAGATCATTATATTGTCTACAAATGATCCGTAACCGCGTAACGTGGCTCTAAATTATATTAGGTTTGACTTATAACATACTCAGAAAAGTTTCATGTATTTCCGATTTAAATACTAAATACTAAATAGAATAAAACAGACCTTTTCCTAGATGTTAAATAGATATCCAGATGACAAAGTTCGTTTACGTAACACATCACCATACTTCTTGGTTCGGGAGTCGGCGGTCAAATGGTCACATTGGTCTGTACGGTAGAGTAGTTCATACGATTTACGCAACAACATACTAAACATTTCTCTTATTGGCGCTTCTGCAACGGATGACTCTTGCGGACATTGTAGAAAAAACGAGACATGATTCAATCTATCAATTTCTTAAGTTGCCACTCTTAAGTTTAAACTCTGTATCAAAATTATTTTCAAAAGTATCAACACACGTCTTTCCAGCTAGATACTTTTAATGGCATGGCATCTTCTAACCATGTGTTACCATGACATCAGTTTCCCTTACGCTTGTTAACATCTCTATTCTGTAAAGATTAACTGACCTCTAATCTTCTATATTTACCTGCCTTCATATTTGATGTTCTTAAGTTGCAAAAAGAAAATAATACAATTGTGAATGTTCGTCTGGTGTATACACTGCTGGCGAGCAATTATATTGCTCTCTTTCCTTATAAGGAATGATAAATAGGCCAAAACAATTTGAAAATATATTTTGCCCCAATATCTTTGTTAGGAACAAATTAAACATATTAATGCTATTCCTCATGCTGTACAATATATGTACATGGGAGAAACAAAGATACTGTTCTGTTCCGTTCCGTTCTGTTCTGTAGTTGGTTCAAATGTATATAAAAGGTTACGAAATCCGAGCAAAACAGAGTGAAACTTGTTACTCAATCACGTCATGTTTAATTAAAAGAAAAGTCTCCCAACCCATTGTTGTCATTTCTGCAGTCGTTAAGTCTAAAGCCATATATAATGTATGGTTCGGTGGATTTAATTAAAACCTTATGGAACTGTTACCACCAAATGTGTAACAAAGAGTGTGACTAAAGGTGCCTCAAAACACCAGCAGTGTGTTCGCTTGAACTTATATATTGTGGTAAATAACTAGGTAGCTATGTCAACACTCAGAAAGAATGGTATGCGTCCTAATAGTGTTACCCCAATCTTCGTAACACATATTAAAAACATGCAACTCCACCAATTCAATTTCATGTTCGAAACTAGGTATTTTGAGCTAACAAGTTCGGTATGCAAAGTTTAATCTCCATGAAATAGCACAAGAACAAATATTTATTAAACTCCTATGCAGGTTCGAAACTGAGTCATGCGGGGTCAATAGCTATGTCACTTGGTCAAACTTTAGAAAAACATTATGAAAACACTAATTTAGATATATCATTAACAAAGATTTGACGAGGGATATCGGTTCAATGAACTAACTTTGTCTCGTGGAAACTAAAGCGTTATACTCACGAAAGTAGTTCGAATGTTTCCAAAAGCTTGATATGAAATAAAGAAAATATCAAAAATCAAAATCAGTTTACACTGTCAAAAACAAAAACTTGCGAATTAAGCAAAGACGGTCGATTTGGCAATTTTTAAACGTACTAGCGCTCCATACCCATAATTGTTATGAGTGATGGATATTTCACAGCAATTGGTTGTTTTCATGCTTTAATAAATAATGCGAGCAAGTACGATTTTAATTCATAAATTGTTTTCTCTTTCGTAACAGTTCAAACTACAACTTAATTGGGCATCACTTTGCTTGTTTTAAATAAATGACATCTAGAATTCAAATTCTCAATTGTCTGTGACGTATTTAATAAGAAATCATTATTTTCACAGTGCCCGGAACTAACATAGTGTGATTTACTAATTTGAGAAAGCGAGGAAGCACGTTGATATATTATCTAGCAGAAGATATACTTCTACGATTCAAACCGATCAATTAAACACAATTATAATACCAAGGTAGGTACAAATGTATATTTATCAGACTGTACCTTACCTTTAACAACATAATTCTCTACTTTAATGCACGATTTAACTCCAATTGCAAACAACTTTGATCTATATAAGTCTGTTTATTCTGGCAATGTAATCGTTGACAACATTGATCGCTACTATTTTGTAAATTCGTAGCAAATACTTCTTAATGAATTAACAAGGCCCCTACACACATTTGGGTTTATGGCATCAGTT
The DNA here is from genome assembly GCA_031471495.1 of Clinocardium nuttallii. NCBI lineage: Eukaryota > Metazoa > Mollusca > Bivalvia > Cardiida > Cardiidae > Clinocardium > Clinocardium nuttallii. Next base: position 4,474 of record JAUELF010156080.1, on the reverse strand, counting down.
GATGTAATACATATATATCTGAAGAGAATATTATTAAAAAGGAAGGACCTCATAATTTACCATGTGTACAACTCGTATCAGCGTATCCTAATTGACAAATGCAGCTACCATTCCCTACACAAACCCCATGATGGCAAGTATTCGGTGCACAGCCTGGCAGGTCTTCCGTGTGAATGTGGAAGAAATACATGTTATTATGAAGCTATCATATAGATGAGTTAAATATGAGACATAAACAGAATATTTCGTTTTCGATCCTGGAGTGTAATTGGGATTCCACTTTGGCTGCTTCATACGCGGCACGTGCTGACTTATTGTCCCCATCAAATTATTAGTTTTTAAGTTTAAACAGTATGCAACGTTAAAGATTAACAATAACCAATATCGAACAAATCTGAAGTAGACGACTCTGAAGAAGTATCACCAATAATATGTGAGTTATCTTTAAACTAATTATAACATCGTTTATAGTTTAAACTAGTGTGATAATTGTTGCTACTGAGGCGCCAATAATGAGTCTTCAACAAGGAAAATATTTAAACTGATATAAGGCTTACCCCCTGCACATGTCTTTGATTCTGCAACCTCTCCATGACATCGGTCTTTGGAAGTAGAGGTGAAGGTATTACTCGATAACATTCACCTGCTCATGACCTTTTTACTTTTGATAACAGTTAACATCTACAGTCTGGTCGATATATACACTGTTACGGTTTTACGCAATCAAACTTGCTGGACGTGTTCAGATCATGTTGAGTGTATGCTTATGAGTACTTTCCAAAAATGTAAAAGTAGCCCTTTATTCCCGGACGGGTTAATACCATAATGAAATTCGTCTAGATAATTTGGAATTTTGATTGGTTTAATATAAGAGAGGGTCATGATGGCCCTGGATCGCTCACCTGGGTTATATTATGTAATTGTGCATCCCAAACACAATAACTCATTTTGCTGTCAGGTAAGCTCATGAAAGAGCCAAAGAGGACCAGTATAGCTCCACTGCCACAGAGCGAAAATCCCACCCCACCAATGTCTGTCAAGCTATTAAGACTTTTCCCTGTACATCTCTGTAAAACAGGTGACCTGATTTGAATTTATAAATCAATACAGTGGTGTTAGGAGATAATGTTTACAGAATTTATTGACGACGCACAACGTACGACACAAGAAGGACGGTGGACGGCCCACGCCGCTCAGATGAACTAAACTATAGATGGTTCGATTAAAAGAACACAGTTAGATTACAAAGAAAAGATAGTTAATCGCAATACTGAACATCTATGCAAAAAGGTCAGGATCAGAATAAATTCGATTGAATACTAATGATTATACCAATCATAATCATATATAAATGATAATAATAATGATACAAATAGACATATGAATTCCGATTTTCTGAGTTTTGATTTTAGTTACGTGTACATTGCCTACTTGGAGAGACGTTGTTTGTATCAAATGTTCACCAGATAATATCTCAAACCCGTTGTACGACAGCTTATATCAATATATGAGGGCTTGATTAAAAATGAAAACTTCAAATTATACATTTTGGCAATACACCGACGTCAAGCGCATATTGAACATATGTGCCTCGAATTGGAAGCACACACTGTGATTACACAGGCTAATCAGATTATTCAGCATTCTCCTGATAAACATCTTGTACTTTTAGTTGACTTAATAATTAGAGTGTCCGCCTGAAAAGAGATATGCTCCCGTTTGATCCCGGATTATGTCAAACCAGACTTTAAAATGGTAGTTGTAATATATATAGTTTTAATTCTCATTGACCCATGGATTGTTTGGATAGCTTAACCACAGATTCACCTGTATTAGAATAAAAGTGTTGTGTTTGTAACTTAAGCAGATAATGTCCTTTTATTAAAAGATATATACAGTTGAAAGTTGTTTAAAACAGTCAACCAAAGCAATCGCGCAATACGGCACATCGATTAACTGATCACATTCGCATGACGTGATAGTTAATTCTCGTTTAATATCAAATGATACACATGAAAGGTAATTTACACATAATCACATTTTCCTGACGTTATGCTTAAACGCACGTTTACATGTATTTATCAAAGAAGACAAAATATAGAATGTAAAATAGGACGATAATACCATATTCACAGTCAGTTCCATTGAATCTGCTGAAACACTGACATCTATGTGTGTTAATGCCATCTTTGCAAATTCCTCTGTTGTTACAATCGACATTATTACAGTCATATTTATCTGTAAATAGATACATGAATACAATTTGTGGAAAAGTAAGAACAACAAAAGACAACGCACAATGTGCAAAACCGCTTCTTTACGGTTTTTCCCTAAAGCGAAGTATCATTTTCAATTATGACCCTAACTCTATACCATTGTTTACAGATGTGTATGAGGTCAAAGCTCAACAGATCAATATGTTGTTTCTAGCATATTAAAATATCGGTACATATATTTGTGTACAACATGAGGTAACGATATAGTACAGGAAAAAGTATAATGAAATATTCTGTTCAAATTGGATAAGTCAAGTACGTAGATTATAAAGAGGTAATTTTGGTATTAATGGCAACATATTTGAAACCTGCCTGTCGCTTTAGCGGCCATATAGCTTTACAAATAAAAAATGCTAGAAAGTACCATTATATACATTTATATTTAATTGTTATCTTGTACTTGCAGCAAGGACGATTTTCCAATATTGCAATCATGACACATAAGGGACATAAGCGAGCCAAAACAGTGAACTAATTGGAGACTGCAGGTATGTAATGCACTTAAACAACATTAGCCAAAAAATCCCCTCTCATTGACAGCCTTTTTTAAGACTTTGAACACTGTTTCTTTAGGGTCAACCATTTTAGTATTGTATTGTACATTTAATCAATAGTTTACGGAAGAAAATTGTTAACACAATAGCGCACATTAAGCATTTTCAGTTTCGGAGAGCTTAACAATCACATATGATATATATATATATATATATATATAACGTGTACTTACTGATAGAGCAGAACTCTCCAGTATAGCCTGATGTTACACAGAAACATTTATTGTATCCTTGAATGTCAGCGCATAATCCATGTTTGCAAGGGCTTGAATCACAATATCTCTCCGCTAAGAAACAAAGAATATAACGTTCATGTATACAAAGTTAAGTGTTTGAGATACTGACCATTATGATATGTGAGATGATGAAGAAAGAGAAGAAGAAGAAGAAGAAGAAGACGAAGATGAAGAAGATGACGAAGATGAAGAAAGAGAAGAAGAAGATGACGAAGGAAAACAAAAAAAGAAAGAAGCAGAAGCAGACTTATCAAAGAAAGGGACGAAGAAGAAGACGTAGAAGAAGAAGAAGAAGAAAAAGAAGAGGAGGAAGAAGACGAAGATGAAGAAGATGACGAAGATGAAGAAAGAGAAGAAGAAGATTACGAAGGAAAACAAAAAAAAGAAAGAAGCAGAAGCAGACTTATCAAAGAATGGGACGAAGAAGAAGACGAAGAAGAAGAAGAAGAAAAAGAAGAAGAGGAAGAAGACGAAGATGAAGAAGATGACGAAGATGAAGAAGATGACGAAGATGAAGAAAGAGAAGAAGAAGATGACAAAGGAAAACAAAAACAGAAAGAAGCAGAAGCAGACTTATCAAAGAAAGGGACGAAAGAAACAAAGAATGTAACGTTCATGTATATCATTATACAAAGTTAAGTGTTTGAGATACTGACCATTATTATATGTGAGATGATGACGAAACAGAAGAAGAAGAAATAAAAAAAGAACAATAAGAAGAAGGAGACGAATACTAATAATAAGGAGAATAAGAAAAAGAAGAACATGATGATTATGACGATGATGATATTGATGACGATGATATTGATGTTGATGATTACGTTATCGTTATGACATTGTTACCTCGTTTCTCACAGTTTCTACCGAAATGATTCAGGTAACAATTGCATTCATAGTCGACTGTATCGTTTAAACGCCGGATACATTCCCCCTTATTTCCACACGGCGATGAATAACATGGATCTGTAGAAATTAATAAACGAGATAATTATTTATCTTTTGATTTGCACTCAAACAAAATTCGGAATTGTTCGACAATGCATGGCCTTCTTATGTTATATTTCCACTTTTATCGTCAATTTACGTCGCCTATATTACCGAGTGGTATAACAATTGTCTTTGCTATGGGTAGTATTGACCAATGCAGATTCAGGCGAGACAATTGAACGTTTGATTTAAGATTAATGCATTTCAGTAAAATCGAGGCGGCAACTCCACGCGTATGTTTACTGGCTTTCTCACCTATGTACTACACACTATATCAACTAGCTACATATGTACCTGCCCACATAGGCTATTTAGTCAAAGATTGAATACGAATACTCAAACAACGGAAATAATGAATGACCCTGACGAACTAAGCGAGACAATTCAGCCTTGCAAAACAAAACCATTCTTTGGGACCTCG
>JAUELF010156079.1:0-24964 GCA_031471495.1 Clinocardium nuttallii | reverse complement strand
AGTGGAAAACATTGTGTCAAAAGGAGAAATTGCATGTTTTGTGCAATTTCTTCTTTTGTCACTATGTTTTCAAAAATACGTCTGATGCAGAGGCGTCAGAAAACGTCCATATGAGGGAAAGGTTTCAAGACCTTGAAGACAATAATTGGGTTAGTATAAGATGATTATTAGGTTTTTCATCACCCTTGTCAAGATGCTGATGACAGTGTTGGTTACATATCAAAGGGTGATATGACCCTCTCTTTGGTCATCATAGGTATGCCAATTAACCCTATTCCACAAAAGGACACTTTCTGACCCTTCTACAGCAGTCGTCTTGAAAACATTGTGCAATAATGAAAAATTGCTCATTATGAATGTATTTTTCCACACACACACAGCACGGGTACTGGTTAAGTCTCCAGGAAGTGTGATAAATATAGGCTGAAAGCTTGTTTCGCATAATGGTAAATAAATATGTTTAAACAGAATTCATCTGCTGCAAATGTTTCATATATATGTAGGAAAGGGTCAAACTAATCTATGGAAATGATGACAAGGTAAACCATACAGAAAATGGAATGAATTAGACCTAAATTATTCCTTTCCTCAAAACAAACAACCTTATTGATAATTTATGGATCTATAAGTTTGATCAGTAATGCCCATTGGGCTTTAACAAAAGGAGGGAAGTGGAGGTATAATGGGCATTGTCCTTATAATTTAATTCAAGACAAGTGTCACAAGTAAACTTGCCCTTTTCAGTAATTGCCCTTTTCAGTAAAGTAAGATGCATCTCTAAGTACAGATACAGTTTGTTTGAATAGTGTTTTATGCAGCTTTCAAGAGTATTTCTGTTAAATCACAGCATTTCCTGGGTAACTAACCAGTCTGATCTGTATATCTAATCCTGACACCAATGCATCAGTCGTAATGCTATTCATGCAACTGTAAGCGACAAGGAAGGAAGCCATTACTACTATTTTTAAAGTCCTTTAGTATGACCCAACCAGCTAGGGTTCAAACCCTAGTCTCCTGCTCCCATGGCAGACTCTCTAATCACTACACCATGGAGACGGTCAAGTACTGATATAGATAACAAATGGTCAAGTACAGATACAGAATACAAAAGTTCAAGTACTGATACAGACAGTCAAGTACAGATGCACAATACAGATGGTCAATTACTGATACAGTATACAGATGGTTAAGTACAGATGCAAGTACAGATGCACAATACAATTCAGTCCTTTATTGGCAAATATCGACAAAACTTGTCTATGGCCATTTACAAAGTTGAAGAATATGGCTAAGACAAAAGACAGTCAAGTACTGATACAGAATACAGATGGATTTTGACAACTCTGTATTTGACCTATGGAGTTTCTTTCTGTAATTTCAACAGAATTTCCGTTATATCATGGTGACAGTACATTTATTAAATTCTAGCAATTTCATTGACTAAAGCTTGTCACATGCACACCCCCTATATTTCTATAGGGGTGGGTAAAATTCCATAGGGGTTGAGGTGAGTGAATTCAATATGGCTTTAATGTCCTAAGCTTGTCAACTCTGATGTCACGGGTTCGAATCCCATGAGTGGATATTTTATTCTTCTATCTATTTTCATTATACCAAAACAATATGATATATATGCATATGTTTATGATGAAAAGTAACCACTTTTAACGTGTAAAAACATTTTAGGAAATTGAACATGCGAGTGCTATACCTTTGCCATTCCTTTTTCAAACAATGAAAATGACGTCACATAAGCGGTTGAACGTCATTTATAATGTAGTCACTTTGGCGCCAAAACCTATAATTAGGACGTCATATTATGCTACCAACAAATATCAACAAGTTACAGTATAGTTCAGTTTTAAGTGGTCGACGAAATAAATCAGTTATTTGGTCTGTTACCGACGCACTACGGAAACATAGGGGGTCTGTGGAATGTATACGGGGGCTCGGCTAACGCCTCGCCCTTATGAATTCTCCCTAGCTTTCCTTAGTCGGTTCACTAATAGACCAAATTACTTATATAGGCCCGCCTCCTGCCAGCCATATCTTTAGACCAGCCAACATGGCCTGGCGGAATCTGAAAGAGAGTCACAAAAGGAACATTTCTAAAAAATACTTTGGGAATAAGCCAGATGCATTCGTCGAAGAAGATATTTTAGGTTTTCACTATAGCCAAAAAAGGCAATAGAGATCCCCGCCCCTTGAGGCAATGTTTTTCAACCAATCAACATGGCTTGAAGGAATCTGATAGAGGTTCACCTAAGAAACATTTCAACAAAATTATTTGAAAATCGGCCTGACACTTTCGGAGGATAAATATTTCTTTAGGTTTTCACTATAGCCATAGTAGGCAAAATAGCCTCAACCTCTGGCTGCCATAGCTTTCAACCAACCAAGCTAGCTTGTGGGAATCTCATAAAAGTTACCCAAGGAACATTTCTACAATTTCTTTTGGCCATGTTTTTCGACCAATCAAAATTGCTTGAATGAATATGAAAGAGGGTTATCCAAGAAACATTTCTACAAAATAATTTGAAAATCGGCCAAACAGTTTTGGTAGAAAATATTTTTTTTCTTCTTTCGGTTGCCGTGGAAACTAGAGTTTTGCATAGATCCCCATAATAAACGATTGCATTTAGGCGAGGACATTAAAAGGATGCTTGCTATCGCGCTAGCACGCACGCACGCATGCACGCATGCACGACGGACAATTCAGCCAGTGGATGATTGATTGATCATTGGTCAATTGATTGATTGAGGTTTAACGCCGTTTTTAACATTTTCTCAGTCATATCACGGCGGCCAGTTCACCTACTCATTTGTTTTCTAAAAACCAGTACTCCACACAACAATCTTCACAAGCAACTGGCTGCTTTTCCACATAGACTTAGTTCATTGGTGAAAGACAAATGGCATATGTTGTATGTCGCTAAAAATAAAAAAGAGAGGATAATGGGGGGGGGGGTTTCAGTGTATTATCGAAATTTCTTTCATCGAGTTAAAAACTAAGGCGATATTTTCAAGAGTTAGGTAGCCACGAGTGAAAATATAACCCTTTGCGTTTCACGAGAAATGTATTAGATGTTAGCCTCTGTCTCATTCTTTTAACTTGTGTCATAGTGTAACTACTAATATATGTAATACATAATTTTGATATCATTTATGTTCCGCCAAAAACAAATATGTATAAAGACCGATAATCACCTGGTTAGGTACAAACTATTGGGGTAATGATAAATGTTTGTACAATTTCATGTAACAAGGTGGATCCAGAGATTTATCGGACAGTTACAGACAATTATTAACGCTCGTATAGCTCACGCTCATGCCTCGGAGGAAGAGAGGGCAAAATTACACGAAACTGTGACGGCGAGATTAAACAAACTCAACATGGACTCAGAAACGGTAAATGGCGAAATATGACTTCGTATAATAACCAAAATGAATAACACTACTCTGTAATATTATAAGTTCAAATGTGTCTTATATAACCATACATCAAAAGGATTCAAAAGTATTTCGTAAAAGTAATGGGATCAAAATTTTCAGCAGCGGTCCTTTTATGCACATTAACAATTTCCCGGATACAACATAAAAAACATTCGAGCAAAAACTTAAAAAGATCTCTATAAACAAAAGAATAATTAGTGAACAGAAAAAGTGGTCACGATGAGAAGTCGTCTGCTGCAGAGGCGTCATAAAATGTCTGTGTGGTTAACAATAATGTAATAGTCTTCTGCATAGGAGGCGACATAGATGTTTCCTTTTTCAAAGTGAAAGTAATAATACAATAAACCTTAACATGAATATCATGCTTTTGTTTAAAGAAAATGTTCTTTAATTGTTAGTAATTGTTAGTTGAAATTAAGGTAACATCTGACATTGGTCTACACTAAAAAGAAAAATCTTGTGCGTGATCAATTTCTTTTAAGTTGGTATAAAAAGGGAACATCTTTAAATGGCTTTTATTTTCTTATAAGATCTGATTCCGAGATGATTCTTAAGAATATTTGTATTTTTGTATATTATGTCCTTTATAAAAAAATGAATATTAACATAATACAATAGGGAACACAACGTGTACTATGAATGTATAACACAATATGTTTGGCCGCGAGGCCTTTATTATCAATAAATATATTTAAATCTTGAATCTTGAATAATAAAAAAAGCAACACTAACAAAAAAGATAAGTGAGGGAATAAAATCTTGACTTGTATGCACAGACTAAGTTACCATCCGTAACTTGGATACTCAACTCGCAGTTTGAATTCCGATCGAATTGTTCTTTTAACGTTTATTGTTGAATTTACTTTTCTCTTTGGCGTTCAGCATTGCTAGGATATCAATTGTTACATCACTGTCAATATGCAGTATTGGAAATTTGTTACACCTCTGTCAGTAAATGTTTAATCCGCTGTTACAACGCATTCACAATTAATTATATTACTGGTAATTTGCTATACCGCTGCCAAGAATAACATGCTAGATAGATCGATTTTATTTACGTATACATGTACATGAATCTTGTAATATAAGCAAATAAGTACAAAATTACCTGGTAATTTAAAAAAAATAGTAAAAAAATCAGTTATTTTAGGGGGTTAACTGCTATGATTTGAATTTCGCTTAAAATAGTGTAAGAGGAGAATGAGACGTGTATCTACTTCGTTGATTGATCAGTCGAACTGGTGTTTAAGAGAATCACATAGAAATGAAATATAGGCTGTAATAAAACAAAACCAAAAACAAGCTTAACAACAAGTAATGGGAATAATTTCGACATATATGCATGAATTTCTTTTCTCTTTTTTTATGGTGTAACTAAATATGCAGATATGTTATTTAGAATAGTCGGGCCTTGGTCTTCATTAACATATTATTAACTATCCTGTTCTCTTACGGTTACCAACATTATGCGCTCGTTAAATTATATCATGCTTATACACATTAATTATCAAGAAATGGTTATATGGTCGTAATATATATATATATTAACGTTCACATACATTTAGTCCTATTGAAAGTTTTATATGTAATCATTTAATATGAACACTTGTCTATATGCATGAACTACAAAATAAAGTTCGTATCGATTTCAACAGCACCACACTATAGATCAAAATGTTAATTTATTGACTATTATGTTATGACATAAAAATGCCTGTAGTACCTGTAATGTGTTCCTTCACGCATATCTACATATGATATGTAACCTTCATGTAACGTTTGAACCGAATCCATTGAGCCGTTTACACCGCTGTTAATTTAAGATAAACATGTAAATCTGGTAATTTGTTACACCACTCCTAATATTAACATGTAGTTCTGGTAATTGTTTACATCACTCTCAGGATAAACATTTAGTTATGGTAATTTCTTAATCCGTTATAAAAAAAATACATAGTGTTGGTTGTTTGTTACAACGCTTTTAAGATTGGGGTTTTCCCTCAAAAGGATTAAGCTGAAAGACACTTACTTTTGTCCTTTCCAAAATTAGGGAGATGCCGGTGAAACGTAAGAAAATCCACCTCGTGAAATTTACCCGTCTTGTTGGAAACATTCTAAGGAGGCCGTCAAACAACCCGAGTTATTCAATAATGGAAAAACACTCATTGTTTGACAGGCATATTTTATGCCAAACAGGAAGCCGAACATGTCTTGGACTATGATAAATCCTAGACGGGCGACTTAAATCTTATATGTTCAGCTGTCCTGTCCGGATTATTGGCAAATCCTTCACTTTCTCTGAGAGCGCTGCTAAGACAAGACAAAATTACTTTTACACTTATTTTTATTAATCCAATATACAATGTATGTCTGATACCATAAATCATAACTGGGTTGATTTGAAAGGTAAACGATTTTTGTGACGGAGATAAAACCCGTAAATCAAGCTGACGTGTTTAACAACTAAAGAGTTCAGCCTTTTCATAGCAGCGTCTAGCCGTTTGTTACCAGACCATTCCCGTGGAAGGATCTCAATCCATATTACAGTCGTTTTAGGAAAATTTGCTTTAAAAAAAATCTATCAAATGTTAACAAATATAATGAAGCTTCTTCAATGGCGTGGTGCCTAAATCGTTGCCGCCGCAAAAAGGATGGAGGGTCCCTGATGTTTAACGAGGTTACCAACTTTGCCTTTGTATTTTCCAAAGTAAGTCCCTCATATCTTTGCCACCACAACTCTGCACTGACTCCCATGTTCAGCCCTGTATATAGCCGTTTAACAACCGGAAAACTTCTATTAATCAAGGATGATCCAACCAACCAGATCTGATGTACGGCTGAAATTGCTTTTTTATTGTTAGTCAACGATAAGAGCACTTGCTCAAAATGGCTGTTGTGTTGTGTTAATATAATTTCAAATTAACCTTTTCCTAAATGTATTGATAAAAGTAAAAACAGTATAATAACTTAACAACTACGATAAAGGCGGTATTGACCTGACATCCCTTTCCGGACATTTATACACCTTGTAAGCGTTTGAAGCCCATCCTCAAGCTGCCTTAATTTTTTCGACAGACCATCCCATTTAGGCTGCCCTAGTATCTGCTTCCAAACGAAAAATATGGGATTTGTATTGATAGCCTTCAATGCCTTCTGTTATATTGCTGAGAACTGGTGATGTGTAATAGGTCTACCGTTAAAATGACAGAACAATGACAGCGTCTTGACAGGGCATATACGATCAATCCCTTGTGCGTTTTTATTTAAGAGACGTGCATGCACCTAATTGGCTCCCCCTTAGAGAAGCGAATGGACACCAGAGTGGCCCCCTCGTGTAAGGGTTTTATATATTGAATGCTCAAAACATTTAAATCGGCTTCCACTTGTGTGTGACAAGTAAGTTCCCCTACTCGAAAAAAAGGCTAATGTGTACGCTGCTGAAAAAAGAATCGATTCATAATGAACCCGGCAATCTGCTGAAGTCATACTCAGAATGCATCCAAGCAAAGAAAGAGAAATATCTTTACCGCTACGCTTGAAACCTTCTGTAAGCTTGCTAATTAGAAAATGCTTCGTATTATCTTGACAATTCGATACTTTACACTGAAAGCTGATAGCTGACAAATAGTTCTATGACTGAAATCTTCAATAGACATACAGGAAACGAAAAGGGAGATATGCTCCACTGGCGGGGGCCAACACTCGCTTAATTCATACATAACACGAAACTGTTTGAAGGATGCCAAACCGGTGGCGTATGCTTTCGCCTTGTTTGGCGCCACTGAAGCAGTTAACAATCTTCTAGACTCTGACTGGAGGTCAGATGTCGGAAAACGAGGGGTATTGCTTCTGTGTTCAATAGTGCGTTTGGGGCCAATTCTCTGAATCTTGTCCACTGCTGACGAGAAATAAGCATCGGCTATATAATTAAAAGCAATATGCACAGCCTTGAACACAATATTATATGACATATAAAGTTGAACAAATGGTCTGACCAATTGCATTAGCCTCTTCGACTTTGATGTCTGATTATTTAGGACCCATACCAAAGCCTCGTTGTCAATGTTAAATGATACTTTTTTATTTGCAAGATCCGGCCCCAGAGATACAAAGCTAGTAAAACCGGAACCATTTCCAAAAATGAGAGATCTTTTAGCACTGATGAACTTTCCCATTCCCTTGGCCATGGAAAATAACTCCATCTGTCAGCAAAGAAACCCTGAACAAGCCTGCCGCAAGATGACCTGCTACAGCTCTGTCCGAGAAAAGTTGCAAATCGCTGTTAGTAAACCACCGGGATGGTGGGATATAAGTTATGCCATTAAAATCGCGTAGAAATATTTTCCAAACCCTCTTATCTTCGAAAATCCCTTTATAAATGTGGAGACGGTGATGAGGCTTCCTTAAATGAATCATGGCATCATAAGATATCCTCAAAAAGCACGACTTGAACTAATGACCCTACTAAATAAACTCAACTCTCCAAAGCTCTGTAGCTGGCGTATTGGTTTTTCGTTTGTATTAGGTGGATCCGAGACCAAATTAGATAATTTCTCTAACTTGTGATCAAGTATTCGAACAGCCATTTGATTTGCCTGGTGTCGATTTCTAACACCAAACATGTCATAACCGTGGTTGGATCATTAGACTTTTCGTCTGCTAAAGAAACACCTAATTCTAAGCAAAGGAACTCAAATGTGTTTACTATATTATGGCAGTCTAATGAGTTTGCCTTTACAACAAATATAAAACCATCAAGCATATGGTCAATATTTCCATCGTTAACCCTATTGGCCATTAACCAATGTAGAAAAGTAGAAAACTTTTCAAATTACTGAGCACTCTCGCTTAAACCCATTGGTAAACATATATCGACGTAATAACTATTGTTTACTATGATACCCAATAATGGGAAATCCTCAGTGCGAATTGGTAGCAGACGATAGGCAGATGCTAAATCCCTCTTTGCAATAAGTACTGATTTGCCTAACTTATAAATCATATCAGTCAACTTAACGAACGAAGTGTACTGAACCGAGCAAACAGAAACATTTTTTCCGTCGTTAACACTATAACCTACTGGAAAGGATAAACGAGTTATCATTCTCCAATCCCTATGCCCACTGGGAAAACCCTCAAATTTGAAAATGGTGGGTGGGGAAAAGGACCTGCTATCCTACCTAAATATACTTCTTTATTTATTTTGTCTAATAGATTGCTTTCTTGGTCGAAAGCAAGCCGACGTTAATTGTTTAAACTCACATGCAACCCTGATATCGGACCTGATTTGGCGCCGAGTACCTAAACTGGTGTCTGGGTGGTCTTGGATCTGGAAATCTGGCTCTTCTTTGGTTCTGCATGGAACTAGCAGGTCGTCTATATAATTGGGATTGATGGTTACCACTACAATTTAAACTTGTATGTACAACGGAGCAGATATTGCGATAACATACTTTGTAATTAAAGTCAAACATGTTTTGTTTGGGGTGGCATTACCAACCGTCTAGTTGACCATAGCAGATGGGCCGATGCAGAGTAGCCACAACTCTTGGTCCACATCTGCAAATGATCTGTATACAGGGATGTTTGCAATGCAAAGCCGAAATAAGGCGTCATACGTTAATAACCCCGACCCAAGATGCCTCTTGGCGTCCGTTCTTATAGTTGACAAATACTTAAAGATCTAGAGCCTTTTCAGGGTGGGCTGTCAAATAGTTGTTTCATCAAATTATAAATGCACACGACCATACCTCAGTATAGGTTTTCCTTTTTGAAAAGAGCTGCGACGCAACCAGTCGCCCAAAATTGTCAATTGACAACCTGACCGGCTGCTGCTCACTCCCGGCACCATGTTGTAAGAGGACACCTAGGTCTACGTATTGCCCCAAAACTATTTTTCCATGAAATTGTGGGGGACGTGTGAACCTATTTATGTATGTATGCGTTGGATACCACTAGGATTAAACATATAACCAATTTCAATGTCTGGAGTCTGCATTGTGGTGCCCATTTTACAGATAATGATGGAACTTGAGTCACCTCAGCATTTTGAGACTATGTTGCAGATGGAACTTGAGTCACCGTGGCATGTTGAGGCTCTGTTGCTGGTACGTCTTGTGGCTCTTGCTCTATTGTTAGTACATCGTCTAAAACTGAAACTGCTTCTGGAGCCGGGGCCTTCCTTTTCGTAGCGCTTCGTTTCATTGTTTATCACAATATGCAACGGAAAACAAAAAGACAGATTACGACTACTGAACTCGTAAATGATGTATTCCACATTCATACTGTAAATCTGAGTGATCGCGTGCTGCTTACCTACGATTTAACAATACACTTCGTTGAAATTGTAGCTCCGATCGTCAACCGAAGCTTGCCCTACCATGACATTGACATTGTAGACTCGGTTGTAGCACTGCCGGACAATACGAGAGGAAACAAAGACCTGGTTCGAATTGGTGTCCCCAGTCTTAATAATGTAAATAACCTGTGTTAACTTCTTCGCAACCATATGCAACTATCAATTTAACCGTCCTGCTGTAATGGTTTGCCCTGGTTCTGGAGCATACCCGTATAAAAGTGCATTAATTTTTCCCCGCGAAAACATTGTTGAAAAAAACTATAAGACTAGTATAAGAGAGAGTTAATATTTTCCCGAGTAAACATTGTTGAAAAAGCGGCGTGAACGAGACAGAAAACTCCTAAAGACCAAACGATATGGGAAGGATACCTTAATCGTCTGTTATCTAAACAGTATGGCAACATAGTCCCCATGTCACAAATATATTAATTGCATTGCAAGGTAATGCGAAGAAAATGTCGGTCCTTTTGACATTCCGAGAAAAATAACTAACAACGAAACCTCCCTTCTCTAATCTGGATTAATTATATAACGTCATTTTAAACAATAATGCTATGAACGAAATATATTATTCAAACAATATCAACCTTACTACTCAGTCGAACTAAACATTGATCATGTGTGTGCTTCAACCCGGCGCCATTTCCTAGCCTCAGGCGATTTCTATCCGCCCCATTCGAGGCCGTTCGACGGCGTTTAATTATAATAGTACAAATAATTTTTGAACAACGAACAGATTAAGTTATTTTTTTCCCTCAAAAAGATTAAGCTAAAAGACAATTACTGTCCTTTCTAAAATTATGGAGATGTCGGTGAAACGTAAGAAAATCCATCTCGTGAAATTTACCCGACTTGTTGGAAGGGTTATAAGGAGGCCGTGTTGCCTTTGCCCGGAGGTTTAACTATTAATCATTGAAAGAAAGTGTCAATATTGTATAGAGTTGGCAAAAAGACAGGCTCATCATGACTTTTTTTTTTTTTGCCACAGCGTTGCAATGATTGTTTTGTGTTTGTTGGTGTTTTTCTGACTAAATAATGTTATGGTAGAGGCATGTGACACAAATTATTATTATTGGGTGCAATGCATAAAGAGATTGGTAGACTAACAGGAGTTCACATCGTTTATACAGAGCCCGTCTGTAGTCCTTCTCGATATCCTCTATTGTTGTTGATGTATCGTCCTTATGTTTTGCACATGTTTTATTTTATTATAGATAACTAATCCGTGTCTTAAATCAATAGTTCGTATAATTTCTATATTTGCTTCAATTCCGAAAAATATGTTGTTATGCACTGGTGACTGATGACTTTATTATCAAGGTAAAAGTCAGCTTAGTAGATAAAGCAAGAGAGAGCTGTGACACCATTGTGAAAAATCTGCACGACTATCTCCATACGGAAGACGTAGATGCATTCCTCAACAACTGGAATGATAGCGATGCACCGGACTTCGTCACAGATTTGGTAGTCACTAGATGTAACGCCGAGAAGAAAATTCGAATCAGAATTCAGGAGGTTTTGAAAAAATGGGGGAGTGAAAACAAACTCCTGGAAACTGTCTCGGATGAGTTAACGACCATGTTCACAACAGAATGTCGGCTTCTCGGTCAGAATTGCAAGGGTATTGACCTCATGATTGAAGGTGTATCGGATGAATCCTCGTCTCAACCAGGTATTGTAATATGTCTTCTCATACATTAAAGCTAGGTCAAATATATATTACATTTCATTAACCCTTTCCAACATACACAAACTCTGCAGCAGACGACTTTGAGAACACCTAGGTCTCTAAAATGACAAGACAATTATTGAATAATGTTGTCAGCTTGTATGGATTGTGTTATGCCTGTGCCACAAGTATAGAGTCAAGGCAATGTTACCAATTAACAGCTGTAACTGATTGTGTTATGCTTGTCTAACTAGTATAGAGCCAAGTCTACTAAAACATTGACAATTGGAACTGATTTTGTAATGCCTGTGCCACCAACATAGGCCATGGCAACCTAACCTATTGACAGCTGGAATAGATTATGTTATTCCTGTGCCACCGGTATGGTATAGAGCCAAGTTAACTTAACCCATTGCCAGCTGGAATTGTTAATGTTATTCCAGTATAGAGCCAGGTCAACTTAGCCTATTGACAGCTGGAATTGTTTATTTTATTCCTGTGCAACCAGTATAGAGCCTGGTTAACTTAACCCATTGACAGTTGGAATTGTTTATGTTATTATTGTGCAACCGGTATAGTGCCAAGCCCACTAAAATATTGACAGCTATAATTGATTGTGGAATGCCTGTGCGACATGCCTGTGCGACCAGTATACAACAAGGCCAACTTTACAACATATTCTGTTCTGTCTGTGCCCTCCTCCCCCGTTTAGAGCCATGCCATTTTAAGCAATTGACAGCTTGCACCGATTTTGTAATTCCTGTGCCACGTGTATATAGCAAGGTCAACTTAACGCATTGACAGCTAGAACCGATATTTATTTTCTTGTGCCACATGTATAGAGCAAAGTCAACTTAACCCATTTAAAGCTTTAAATTAATTTGTAAAGCCTTTGTCACCAGTTAAGAGTCAGGTCGACTCAAACCATTAGCAGCAGGAACTGATTATGTAATGCCTGTGCCACGAGTAAAAAGCAATGTCAACTGGACGCATTGACATCTAACACTGATTTAGTAGCCTGTTACACCAGTATAGAGCAAGGTCAACGTTCCACTAGTATAGAGCCAAGTCAACTTAATCCATTGACGGCTTTAACTGAGTTTGTAATGCCTGTGCCTCACGTATTGATTCAACCCTACTTAACCAATTGACAGCTGTAAAAGTGCATGTTTCACAAGTATAGAGCAAGTCAACTTAACCCATTGACAGCTTTAACCGATTGTGTAGTGCCCCCCCACCGGTTTAGAGCCATGTCAATTTAATCCATGAACAGCTCGTATCGATTTTGTAATTATTGCGCCACGAGTATAGAGCAAGGTCAACTTAACGCATTGGCATCTGGAACTGATTCTGTAGTGCCTCGGTCACCAGTATAGAGAAAGGCCAACTTAATTCATTGACAGCTTCAACTAATTTTGTTATTCCTGTGCCACGATTTTAGGGCAATGCCAACTTAACCCATTGACAGATGGAACTAATTGTGTAATTCCTGTGCCATGAGAATAACGCATGGTCAACTTAATGCATTGTCAGCTGTAACTGAGTATGCAATATATGTGCAACTACTATAGAGCCAGGCCCACTAAAACCATTGACAGCTTGAACTGATTGTGTTATGCCTGTGCCTCCAGTATAGATCAATGTCAACATAACCCATTTGCATCTGGAACTGATTGTGTAATGCCTGTGTCACTAGAATAGAGCAATGTGAAATTTACGAATGGACAGCTTTAACTGATTGAGTATTGTTTATGCACCAGTATAGAGCAATGTTAGCTTATCTCAGTGACAGCTTGAACAGATTGTTGAATGTCTGTACACGAGTAAAGATCAATGTTAGCTGAACCATTATAGAGCAATGTTAGCTTATCTCAGTGACAGCTTGAACTGATTATTGAAGGTCTGTACATCAGTATAGATCAATGTCAGCTGAACCATTAAAGAGCAATGTTAGCTTATCTATTTGACAGCTGGAAATGATTGAGAATTGTCTGTGTACCAGTATAGAGCAATTTTGGCTTTACTAATTGACAGCTTGAAATGATTGAGTAGTGTATATGCACCAGTATAGAGCAATGTTGGCTTAACTCATTGGAAGCTGGAACTGAATGAGTATTGTCTGTGCACCAGTATAGATCAATGTCAACTTAACTCATTGGAAGCTGGAAATGATTGAGTATTGTCTGTGCACACGTATAGAGCAATGTCAACTTAACTCATTGAAAGCTGGAACTGATTGAGTATTGTCTGTGCACCAGTATAGAGCAATGTTGGCTTAACCTATTTAAAGCTGGAACTGATTGATTATTGTCTGTGCACCAGCATAGATCAATGTTGGCTTAACTCATTGAAAGCTGGAACTGATTGAGTATTGTCTGTGCACCAATATAGATCAATATTAGCTTAACTCATTGAAAGATGGAAATGATTGAGTATTGTCTGTGCACCAGTATAGAGCAATGGCAACTTAACTCATTGAAAGATGGAAATAATTGAGTATTGTCTGTGCACTAGTATAGAGCAATGTTGGCTTAACCCATTGGCAGCTGGAAATGATTGAGTATTGTCTATGCAGCAGTATAAAGCAATGTTGGCTTAGCTCATTGAAAGCTAGAACTGATTGAGTATTGTCTGTGCACCAGTATAGAGCAATGTTGGTTTAACACATTGAAAGCTTGAAATAATTGAGTATTGTCTGTGCACCAGTATAGATCAATGTCAACTTAACTCGTTGAAAGCTGGAAATGATTGAGTATTGTCTTTGTACCAGTATAAAGCAATGTTGGCTTTACTAATTGACAGCTTGAAATAATTGAGTAGTGTATATGCACCAGTATAGAGCAATGTTGGCTTAACTCATTGGAAGCTGGAACTGATTGAGTAGTGTATGTGTACCAGTATAGATCAATGTCAGCTTAACTCATTGAAAGCTGGAAATGATTGAGTATTGTCTCTGCACTAGTATAGAGCAATGTTAGCTTAACTCATTGATAGCTGAACATGATAGAGTATTGTCTGTGTACCAGTATAAAGCAATGTTGGCTTAACTCATGTATAGCTGGAAATGATTGAGTATTGTCTGTGTACCAGTATAGAGCAATATTGGCTTAACTCATTGGCAGCTGGAAATGATTGAGTATTGGCTGTGAACCAGTAGAGAGCAATGTTGACTTAACTCATTGAAAGCTGGAAATGATTGAGTATTTTCTGTGTTCCAGTATAGGCCAATGTTGGCTTATTTCATTGAAAGCTGGAATGATTGAGTAATATCTGTGCACCAGTATATATCAATGGTAGCTGAAGTCATTGACAGATTAAACTGATTAAGTATTGTCTGTGTACCAGAATAGAGCAATGCTGGCTTAACTCATTGAAAGCTGGAAATGATTGAGTATTGCCTGTGCACCAGTATAGAACAATATTGGCTTAACTCATTGACATATGGGATAGATTGAGTATTGTCTGTGCACCAGTATAGATCATGTTGGCTTAACTCGTTGGCAGATGTATATGATTGATTAGTGTATGTGTATCAGTATAGAGCAATGTTGGCTTAACTCATTTAAAGCTGGAACTGATTGAGTATTGTCTGTGCACCAGTATATATCAATGTTGGCTTAACTCATTGAAAACTGGAAATGATTGAGTATTGTCTGTGTCCCAGTATAGAGCAATGTTGGCTTAACTCATTGAAATCTGAACTGATTGAGTATTGTCTGTAGAGCAGTATAGAGCAATGTTTGCTTAACTGATTTACAGATGGAACATATTGAGTATGGTCTGTGTACCAGTATAGATCAATATCAGCTTAACTCATTGACAGCTGGAAATTATTGAGTACTGTCTGTGTACCAGTATAGAGCAATGTCACCTTTACTCATTGAAAGCTGGAACTGATTGAGTATTGTCTGTGCACCAGTATATATCAATGTCACCTTAACTCATTGAAAGCTGGAACTGATTGAGTATTGTCTGTGTACCAGTATAGATCAATGTTGGCTTAACTCATTGAAAGCTGGAACTGTTTGAGTTTGTCTGTGTACCAGTATAGATCAATGTTGGCTTAACTCATTGAAAGCTGGAACTGATTGAGTATTGTCTGTGTACCAGTATAGAGCAGTGTCACCTTAACTCTTTGAAAGCTGGAACTGATTGAGTATTGTCTGTGTACCAGTATAAAGCAATGTTGGCTTTACTAATTGACAGATGGGACTGATTGAGTATTGTCTGTGCACCAGTATAGAGCAATGTTGGATTAACTCATTTAAAGCTGGAACTGATTGAGTATTGTCTGTGCATCAGTATAGAACAATATTGACTTAGCTCATTGACAGATGGGACTGATTGAGTATTGTTTGTGTACCAGTATAGGGCAATATTGGCTTAACTCATTGACAGATGGGATAGATTGAGTATTGTCTGTGTAGCAGTATATAGCAATATTGGCTTAACTCATTGAAAGCTGGAACTGATTGAATAGTGTCTGTGCACCAGTATAGATCAATGTCACCTTAACTCATTGAAAGCTGAAAATGATTAAAAACATTCTGTGTACCAGTATAGAGCAATGTTGGCTATTTCATTGAAAGCTGAAAATGATTGAGTATTGTCTGTGTACCAGTATATAGCAATGTTGGCTTAGCTCATATAAAGCTGGAAATTATTGAGTATTGTCTGTGTACCAGTATAGAACAATATTGGCTTAACTCATTGACAGATTGGACTGATTGAGTATTGTTTGTGTACCAGTATATATCAATGTTGGCTTAACTCTTTGGCAGATGGAAAAGATTGACTATTGTCTGTGTATCAGTATAGAGCAATGTTGGCTTAACTTATTTAAAGCTGGAATGTTTGAGTATTGTCTGTGCACCAGTATATATCAATGTTGGCTTAACTCATTGAAAGCTGGAAATGATTGAGTATTATCTGTGTCCCAGTATAGAGCAATGTTGCCTTAACTCATTGAAATCTGAAATGAGTGAGTATTGTCTGTGCACCAGTATAGATCAATGTCAGCTTAACTCCTTGACAGCTGAACTGATTGAGTATTATCTGTGTACCAGTATAGATCAATGTCAGCCTAATTCATTGACAGATGGAAATGGTTGAGTAGTGTCTGTGTACCAGTATAGCTCAATGTAATCTTAACCCATTGACATATGGAAATGATTGAGTATTGTCTGTGTACCAGTATAGATCAATGTCAGCTTAACTCATTGACAGCTGGAAATGATTAAGTAGTGTATGTGTACCAGCATAGATCAGTGTTGGCTTAACTCATTGACATATGGAGATTATTGAGTAGTGTATGTGTACCAGTATAGAGCAATGTTGGCTTAACTCATTGAAAGCTGGAACTGATTGAGTATTGTCTGTGCACCAGTATAGAGCAAAGTTGGCTTAACTCATTGAAAGCTGGAACTGATTGAGTATTGTTTGTGCACCGGTATAGATCAATGTCACTTTAACTCCTAGAAAGCTGGAACTGAATCAGTTTTGTCTGTGCACCAGTATAGAGCAATGTTGGCTTAACTCATTGAAAGCTGGAAATGATTGAGCTATGCATGTGCCACTGGCATAGATCAAGGCCAACTTAACTCATTGCCAGCTGAAAACGTGAAGAAAAACTAAAACATATGCCTTACTTTTCTTCAAAACAATTTTAAAACCTTTATTATATAAAATATAGATCACAATATCTTTTCACTCTTCTGAGTCACATATTGTTATTAGATGAAAATAAAAAGCAGAAAAGCAAGTCACAATCCAAGAAAACATAACTATGAAATTTTAGATCTTAAGAATCAATTATTACTTTATTGGAAAAGGTCTTTACACATATGATGGCTAAGGGGCCAATCATTACTTTTTCAATGATGCTATTAAACTGATACGAATTAAATTATATGTTTTAATGTAGATCTACGTTTTGATTGCAAGTGGTCCCAACATATTTAATTCCAAACGAAATTTGAAACGTAAACTATTTACAACACATTGGCATAAACCTTTACCGTTTATCTGATACATACGATATTTTAGGTGTGGTTTGTTTAGGGAAAGTTTTGAATCAGGAGCTTTTTCATATTGTGAAGGAAAAAATCGTTTGTTTTCACAATAATTTCCAAAACATCAAAGACTTCACATATCAACCTTATATGATAACAGAGACTATAATTTGCTTTTGTCACAGATCTTACGGACATAACAACGTCATTGCATTCGAACACAGCGATAATCGCTTTCTTTGTGGCAGCTCCAATCACGATACCCTTGCTCATTGTAACCACGATTTTGCTTCTTCCGGTCGCTGTGTTCTTAGGTATAAAAGAAGGATTGAATATGCACAATGTTAAAGCGGACTATAACGCTAAGAAGGCATCATTTATGCTAAACTGGACAAGGGAGTTAACTGATAAAACATTCACAGAGGCAAATCTTACAGCTTTCATTAAGGATTCGTTCTTTCTACAATATGAAGCTAAAATTGAAGAACTGTGTTCTGTTTTCATTCCTCAACAAATAGAATTAGATCGAAGGATGATAAACAACATTAATCAATCAACATCTCGTGAAATTCTTGAACAATTTTTACAAATACAAAAGAGACTCAAATCCGTTCTTGGACTGCTGTACGTGTATAGGCTGCAATATGTGACAGACGATATTATAAGTCCAAGCCATATAGAGATAGGGAAAAGAATAGGTTCAGGAAGTTATTCCGATGTTTATGAAGCACATTGGATGGTGAATGAGAAGCGGACAATGATAGCATTGAAGGAACTGCGGTATGAATTAAGAGGAGGTACTATCTACACACAGCTGAAAGAGATAGACAGTTTGCGGTAAGATCAATGCCTGTATTCTTTCTTAGTATTTTCTGTTTCTACATTATTCCTGAATTTTGAAGTAATGCATCCTTGTTTGGCTTCATCGATTGGTTAGCCAATCTGTAATTGAGTTACTTATTTATTTAGACAGATTAATCGAATAGTATTATGAGTTAAGAATTGTTTGCGAATACGGGCCGATAACAAGTGTCCAATGTTTCTGTTTCATAACTGTCCATTCGTTCCACGAATCCCGTCGCGTCAACGCCAATACATTACGCCAGCGCATAACTAAAAAACATGTTTGATATTTTTATCAATGTCGATTCAGAGCAGCCTGTCCATCTGCTTTGTCTTTTCAGAATATACAAACGTTGACAAAGTCTTTATCAAGATTGTGTAAATGCATTCCTTCATATTTATTGGCAATCAGCAATATGTTTGCCTTTTGGCCATTCACACTTTACAAGTATACAGCAAAGACAGACATAATACATAACATTACATACAAATGCAAACAATTCATCGTTAATATACATTAAAAAACAGCAATACCACCAAGGGTATTTTTTCTAATCGACATAGCTTCCTTGATATATTTAGCAAGATTGTAGAGTTTCTTTTTGTTTGTTAAAGACATTATTGCTTTGAACTTTTGCAATGAGGGCCATGTTGCATTTTCTAAATATTTATATATAAGTGAACTATATTTCGACATATCAA
The DNA here is from genome assembly GCA_031471495.1 of Clinocardium nuttallii. NCBI lineage: Eukaryota > Metazoa > Mollusca > Bivalvia > Cardiida > Cardiidae > Clinocardium > Clinocardium nuttallii. The sequence continues at coordinate 5,928 of JAUELF010156079.1, read as the reverse complement.
AGGAAAAGGAAATTCGGAGTCGGCTACGTTTTGGTTACATATTATGTTGCTCTGTTAATTTTATTAAATCTACCTTGCTCAATTCCTAAAAGATGGGTACTTAAGCGCTAACGAATCATGTGTTTCCTCAAGTTGTCATCAGTAATAACTTTTAAATAATTTTCGAATTCAAAACTTTCCTTAATTTTATAAAAATGATCATGTTTAGGAAGCGAATTTATGAAAGTTTTCCATTCTTGTAAGAACTGATCTCTTAGTGTTCGTTACATACTGTGATAAGTGTTTGAGTTGGCCTTAAAGTTATATCTTAATTGACTGCATCTTGGGTGATTTATGATAGTGTTAAACCTTGATGTCCAATAATTACTTCTGACGTTGTCGCATAGATCTGTATACATAAAATAAATAGGAAAAGCTTTTTTGACACCATCTTAAACCAACATTTAAGTGACCTTTTTCGACATAAGATTGCTAGGGGAAAACGACTAAGTTCTCATTGGACTCAATGTTTGTCGGCATCTCTTATTAACTGTATCGAATGCTCTTTGGTAGTCAATAAAACACACCATAACTTTGATTTCTTTGATCAAACCTTTTGAATTGTAGCATGCAAGAGAAATATGGCATCAGCCGTGGATCGGCCGTCACGAAAACGAAATTGTGAATCATCAAAGGCATGTTCATCTTCACACTAACTGTTAATACGATTCCTTAAAATGAGTGAAACTAATTTTCCGATTACATTAAAAAGTGTAATTCCCCTGTAGTTCGCAGGATTTACTTTGTCACCATTTAGGAAGATAGATACAATGGCACATTTTCCCATGCGTCTGGATAAACACAATTGTCAAATATTTAGTTAAATAGTGTACATAAGTAAGGCGATTCAATGAACAAATCGACAACAGTCTGTTCATAATCAGTACTTTTATACCTACTCGAACGATTTATAGTTTTCTTAATTACTGTAGTCGTTATTGGTCCGTCAAAATGTTCAGAATTGATGATTTCTGCTCTCGAAGTAGAATATTCTTTACTTTTAAATTTACCTAGTCTTTAATTCGAGATCTTATAAAAAATGACCAACAGAATCATCTTATATCATCTTTGGAACTGTCACTTGCTTTATGTATATTTATATAATTCCTAAATTTCATTGGAGACGATTTACAAAGACAAGTTAATTTTACCTTTTCGTTATTGTAGTACTTATTTTTTAGCCCCCCGCCTAACTTTAATGACAGTTTTTCTACACTTTTATCATTTAGAAATATTCGTTTCGCTTCATAGATCTGGGATTTTGCTTCTTTTACAGGGTTCATCGAACAATGCAGACTTGCGTTGTGTACATCTATCGTTAGATCTAGGTCGGAAATATTTTTTTAAAACACTGGCTAGAAATATCATGAACAAGATCCGAAAAAGCATTCATACATTGATTTAAGTCTGAAGTATTGCTAACAAGCATATCGTTAATATCGTTGAATACTTCACGCTTGCTTTCAACAAGTTCCAAAAATATTTAAGTTTTTGAAATAGCCCAAACAATCAAATCAAATGCGTCACACGTAGCGTTTAAAAACCTGACAGGTGAATGGTCCGAGAACTCAGATACATCATATACATACATGTCACTAATTTTTGAATAGTTGTCATAATCTGGTATAACATAGTCAACTAGACTAGACACGGTCCTGTTGTTTTGTCATAGAATGAAACGTACATTTACATTGTTCGTGTCTACCATTTCAAATACATAAGCTACTTTCTTTACAGAGTGTTTAACAATCTAGGACCGAATGAAATGATTTTTTGTCAGTATTATGCCGCAATCGTAGTTCAGATAATGACCGGTCATCATTCGGTTAATCAATAGATCGACGCAAATTCAAATTCGGAACGAAATTAGACTCTCCATCCGTACGTGCATTCAAATCCCAAACTAAACCCATATTTCCAAACTCACTGCATTTTCGAATATCTGTTTTAAAATATTTAAAAAAATCATACAAAGTGGATTTCATAATTTTATATAAACGCGAATATAACATAGGCAGGAGAAAACATTATTATTGTTATGGATAGGGCCTTTTTTAATTTTAAACCAAATTATACATTTCGTATCTAATTTTCCAAGTTCAAAATATTTTTTTAGATACGTTTTATAATACACAATTACACCTCCAGTCTCGTTATGCTTCTCGGTCAAATTTCGGACGTTGACAATTGAAGCTTTCATAATCTTCTATGCTTATATTTAAGTGTTTAGAACATGACTCTGTAAAAAGGAGAATGTCAAAATTGCCCACACAATTGAAATTGTGGCATTCATTCCATTCTGAGTTAATACCCTGGACATTCAAAAGGGGAAAAGTTATCTGTTTCTCATGACTGGGATAACTGAAGTATGATGTAGATGCAGTATCTGCAGTTTATAGAAGTAATTTGCAGTTTGTCTCCTGTTTATAGCCCTGATCATAACAGTAATAAGTTTTTCTGCGTCAATCTTCGATCTATTTGGGGATTTGATCACTCAGACTAACTTTTGGATGTAAATCTGATGAACGATCTGAAAGCGGGTCGACCCCATATTCTGATTAAGAACTATGCAATTCAAATGGCCTTTGTTGGATAAAGTGTTTATCTGGACAATGATTGAATTTCACAACAATGGGTCTAGGCTTTTCACTATCAGTCGATGAGCGCGCTCGATTGCTATATTCACAGAGGCATCCGGCACTTTCAGCACATTTAGGCAATTATCTCAAACTAAACCTTCACACTTTTCTGCGCGTCTCTCGACTGGGTTGTTGTTTTCACTAAATTCGAAGAAAAGGAGGTTGTCTCTAATTGAACTTGCTTTAAGCCTCTATAAAGGTCGATACTATTCTCATGTACTGATTTTAGGTCATATGCCAATTTTGAAAAACGATTACGTTCCGCATTTAGAGCTTTTTCCAAATCTGACTGTTTAAGCTTGATTTTATCAGATGTCTGACTATCATAAGCCCTACTTGCTTTTATTTCGGTGACACGGCTTATGTTATCTTGAACAGATGGTTCAAGGGAAGATACTCATCCATTTTAGACATTATCTCAGTCGTTGAGCATAACTGTTTCTCAATAGAGTCTAATTTACTAATTATTTGATTTAGAAGTCGTTTGACGGAGGAACTAAGCCGGTCAAAAACAGTTTGTTGAAAATCATTTGTATTCAGTTGGAGTTGTTGTAGAGATATTTGATATCACTGATTGTTCTGTGCAGGAGTAGTATAAACATCACCTGGAGGAGTCTGGTAACTGTTCATATTGCCCATGTAAGACATGTTCATTGGTTGCACATAACTTTGGTTAGCCATGAGTGTTAATTCTAATGAAGACCTTTTGTAGGATTAGTGGCACGATGATTGCGAAGGCGTCTCCAAAGATTTAATTATGTGCCCGAAGAAGAAAGCCATCGCTTAATTCTTTTGGTCTTTTTACTTTTAGGCATAATCTAAGCAATTATTCAGATACTACTGAATAAATCCAATAGGCTACAGCAGTTCAAAATGCTAAATAAAAGATTCTACTGTGATATTTGATGTTAAATGACTTTTCTTAAATGTATAAATAAATTCTGATGGTAAGTCTACGTCTAATTTCCATTATACGTGTACTTCGAATCATGCGACAAGTAAGCGATGGTCATCATCAGAGTTAAATATCCTTAAAAAGCTTTACTTCTCATAATGTACTGTTATAATATTTGTGCTGCACGAGCAGTTTTGGCGGATATATAACAAACAAGATACAGTTTATGCTGTTTTACAGCTTAAGAGAAGCTTCAAAGAATCAAATTTCAACAAGTAAAATGCTCATTCTAATAGACAAGTCACTTATCACAATATGTTCCTGAAATCTTGATGCTCCTCCCTGGCTATGTATATTAGAATTGAAAATGTATTGGCAGATTATTTTCCTGTGTCTGTGTTTACTTTTTGCCGGAAGTCAAGTTAGTAATATGACTGTGTACTTTGTTCTAGATCGGAATCAGACTTTTCGGATGCCAACTTTTAGCTTCCAATGCACAGGCTCTATTGGATTTTGTAAAAAAGATTCACGAGGACAGTTTAAAATTATTATTTCGTTACGTATTCTTAAATTGCCGACAAACAGATAAGTGAAGTTGTTTTATGAAATGTTACTTTATAACGACAGTATAGGGCATACAAATTGGGTAACGTATGTGCGAAATAATTTGTTTACAAATGACTTTGGCTATATATTGGAAATGCAACATGTTCAAAATGAGAGTCATTTTCTAAATCAATATGTCCAAAGATTAAAGGACCAGTGCATCCAAATATGGAGAGAGGGTTGTGCAGAAAATAATGAACTTTTATATTACTATAAATCAAGTTTCGGTATGGAATCATACATAACTGTAATTAGTATAGGTAAATTCAGATCATATGTTTAGAAGCTCATCCCATTGTCTTATTATTGGAAAATGCAGGCATTATGGAATTCTAAGAGAAGATAGATACTGTATCTAGTGTGAGACTGATATTGAAGATGAGTTACATTTTGTTTTGTGTGTCCTTTATATGAAGATCTCCGTAGACAAGAGGTTTACAAATAATGGCTGTTTTATCAATTATATACAACTTATGTCGAATGAAACCGTTGTAAAAAGTCTTGCAATGTTTTTATACCATGCCTTTAAGAAACGTAACGCTTTTATATACGGCTGTGGTTAAGGAATTTGTCATTGTGACATAAATGAAAATATGTAGTAATATGAAATATTTGTGTAACTGACTACACTTCACCACACTTCTACACTTCACCACACTTGTAATATGTGTTTATATTGTGATTATATATACTGTGTATGGGCCGGTGGCCTTATAATGCAATAAACTATTGAATTGAATTGAATATTTCAAATTATTTAGTGGTTTTTCAACACAGGATTTTGTCTCGTCGTTGTTGCTTAAGTTAGTCAGAAAGACATGGTAGTAACTGTTTTCACTCTTCAGCATTGTTGGGTAAGCTTCATATCGGATCGCTGGTGTAAAGATAAATGCACAACAAGAATCGCCGCGATTTAACGGAAATATTGGTAAAATCGGCATTAAACACCCAATAAACAATTAATAGTAAGTCACTAAAGAGAAGAGTCGTTGTGCGACAATAACATTTTTACATTGCTGCTTGATAAAAGACGAATAAATTGAATCTCTATAAGACTGTTGACTGTCGTACGATAATCAGAAAGAATGATATTGAAATTCATTTAATATATGTGATCAGGTGTAAATGACTTGATCGATGTTGTCCGGAACCTATTTAAAAATATATCTTCAACAAACGCCGAAGGAACAGCAATATCACATGCCAATTATCGTTCATTTGAGCAGTGATCTGTGAAAGACAACCATGAGCGTTATTGTTACAAGTTTTAAAAAGAGCTGCCTCTGCATTCATGTCAAGGATCAGAACGGATTTTGCTTGATATAAGTTTCTTGAAACATTCTGCATATATGCAATGACTGATTTGATATACACTTGTCGCAAATGCCTGACGGCTGGTTCGAGAGCAATTCAGTCTGCCTATTTAACTTGTACTCTCATCCTTTTACATAGGTCCCTGACACATGCAAACATTGTAGAATTTCACGGAGTGTCCTTTAATAGAGATATGGATGACCTTGGCAAGACTGGAAAAGATGAGCTGAATATTGACCGATGGCCGATTGGTGGACATTTATCGTTATTGTTCGAATATTGCGAGGACAATTTGGAAACTATGGTGTTCAATGACAAAGAGAAACAGTGTGGGTACGAACAAGTTTTTTTTCCTAATACGTCCGCATGAGAGAGTACTTGTGGGGTGCGTGTTTTTCTTGAAACCCCACCCACCACCCTATAAAGACACTTAGA
>JAUELF010155968.1:0-14869 GCA_031471495.1 Clinocardium nuttallii | reverse complement strand
GGGAATAAATAAGTATTTCCTGAATACAACCTTTATGTAGACTTCTGGTGGAAATAATTAAGTATTTCCTAACTATGTCCTTTATGTAGAACTTTTGGGGAAAAAATTAAGTATTTCCTGAATATGTCCCTTATGTAGAACTCTGGGGGAAATAATTAAGTATTTCCTAAATATGTCCCTTATGTAGAACTTTTGGGAAAAAAATTAAGTATTTCCTGAATATGTCCCTTATGTAGAACTCTGGGGGAAATAATTAAGTATTTCCTGAATATGTCCCTTATGTAGAACTTTGGGAGAAATTATTAAGTATTTCCTGAATATGTCCCTCATGTAGAACTGTGGGGGAAATAATTAAGTATTTTCTGAATACAACCCTTATGTAGAACTCTGGGGGGACTAATTAAGTATTTCCTGAATACAACCCTTATGTATAACTCTGGGGGGAATAATAAGTATTTCCTGAATACAACCCTTATGTAGAACTCTGGGGGAATAATAAGTATTTCCTGAATACAACCTTTATGTAGACTTCTGGGGGAAAACACTAAGTATTTCCTGAATACTTCACTCATGTTTAACTCTTGGGGGAAATAATTACCGGTAAGTATTTCCTGAATAAGCCTCTTATGTAGAATTCTGGGGGAAAAAACTTTAAGTATTTCCTATGTCTTGATTGTATACAACCATTGGCATGGTGATCCCTAGGTGTTTTGGCAGGCAGTCCAATCTACATCATCAAGTGATGTTTTTTTGTTTTTTTTAAAGAGACTAACTAAACTAAACACCTACAGATACTATATTTTATTGCACAATATATCAAAAATGGCATTCACAAATACAGTCAAAATACAAGTTAGTTGAGGACATTTGAAATCTTTCCCCAATAAAAAAAAAGACAACTTTTGACACCTCTGCAACATATTGTTGTGAGAACATTGCAGAAAAAGAAGAAATCGCTTAAAACAAGCAACTTCTCCGGGTTCAGTCAATGTTTCTAATCTGTCTAAAAATTGTTTTATCAATGATCCAGGAGCTGCATTTTGCCCAGAAATGTTGTCAAAGCAGACAACTCTTAGAATTTTATACAGGGGTAATTGGCTGAACTAAAATGTCATATCTAGTCAGCAAGCACTCTAAGTGCAATCCTATTCTACCATGCAGGACGTTGCCTCTATTCTATATCCATGTTACAAAATATGGTTCACCCAATTATGACTTTCATTTACTAACAGTTTAATCCAATATTGATACAGATGGTAATTGTCATCTTCTGTATCAAACTTATAAAAATATTGTGGGGAAAAGGAGAAATGGCTCAGGTTTCAAATTAAACACTTTTCTAGATTTCACTTTTTTTTTTCTTTCAGATAATTTCAAAACAACTTCAAATATCGTATTTGCTAATTGGCCAATAAGAATGAAATATGAACAATGGTTTATTTTGATTGATAATTCTATTTAGTTTTGTGTTAATTAACCCTTTCCCACATGCAGATGGCATTTTAAAATATTGTGACCAAAAGAGAAATTGCTCTTGAATAGCAATTTCAAATTTTGCTGCAATGTTTTCAATTCCTTTTAATAATTTTACTTTAGTTTATACTTTATAGAGATGTTCCATATTGTGTTGCCTTGTTGATTTCAAAGATGTCTGCTGCAGATCACAAGGTACAGAAAATACTGGAGACCAATATCAACAGCATTGACATTTTGTTATGTTGAGGGTTTTATGTTTGGGGTTTTCCCAACATTATTTCAGTTATATCATGTCAACAATTCCCTTATTCATGATCTGTGGTTAGACAAACATTACTTTACTATAACATGAACCTAGCCCAAGGACACTTCATCATGACTGCTGTGAAAGCATGGATTCAAAGAGAGTGACCTTAACCATTTGCAAAGGTCATTTTGGATTTGTTTTGGTATGACAAAAGTGTATAAAGAAATCCAACATCAGAACATAATTATAAAGTATACATGTATAGAAAAATTAAATTATTTTAACCTCACAAAAACACCGTAGTTCATCTATTCTTTCCCTATCCAAGTTTATCTATCCTTTTCAACATACAACAAATCAACAGCCAACTTAAATAACATTAAGGCAATCATATTGAAGCTCTTTACACGCAAGTATGGTTATTGAGTTGAAAACAGTTCTGCAATGGGGAGAAATTGTTCTTATTAAGCATTTTCTCCCTTTTTCACATTGTTTCCAAATGTTGTCTGCATGTGAGAAAGATTAAAATATATAAACTTTTGTTTTGTTTACATTTTATAGAAAAGAAAATTTGCTAAAAACACAGTTTATGCTGCTACAAAAATCTGAAAACAACACTTGCAAAAAGACTGTGTACTCCATACACTCACCTAAGTCCAATCATGGTTCTGTATGTTGAGGTGTTCATAAATGAGCCATCCCACGAGAAAACCAACATTGTGGACTCTTGGTAAAGTATCGACCTGGATCAGCCTAAGCATGCTGCACAGGCTTACCCAGACAGACACTGTATTAAATCATTACTCTATACCTCTATCTCCCTGAGACAGAATGTGTTGACATGATCAATATTTAAGATTCACCTAGATATTATCAAGACAAACAGTCTGAGATAGTCACATAATACATGAGTAAAAATGTCGCCTCTAGAGTGTCTACAAGATCTTTGTTAATTTTGGCTTAGTGACCCAGATTTCGACCCAACATGACCTTTTTTCGAATATTAAGACAAATGGTCTGACATCACTCTCGAGTTAAAAATGCGAACTCTATAGTGTCTGTAAGATTTTTCTTAAATTTAGCCTAAACATGGCAGATATTTCACAGCAACAAACATTCAGAATAAGTTTCATGAAGATTGAATGAAAACTTGTAGTCTCTAGAGTGTCTACAAGCAAACTCTTGATGACGGAAAAATGTCAATCACAATAGATCACCTTGAACACTTTGTGCTTTAGGTGAGCTAATTATAAAACAAAATATACTAAATGGAAATAAAAACCTTAAAATGCCTAACAAACATGTGACTAGAAGCAAAAATGAATAACAAAAAAAAATAGATAATTGGCAATTGTTTTTAAATAAATATATGTATAAAGAGGTCAATTTTTTCCAAGAAACATATGACAGTTATTGCCCCTACACCCCAGATGACTATTGAAAACATTGTGAGAAAGGGAGAAACTGTTCGCAAAGGACACTTTCTTCTTTTCCAACAATGTGTTGAACAATGTGTCTCATTTTACTTTCAGTGTTCCTGATGTTTCATAAAGACTATGTATCACTAACAGTTGTAACCCTTTCCCACATATAAAGGCTTTCTGACACCTCTGCAGCAGACAGATTTTTGAAAACAGTGTGTCAAAAGGATAAATTGCTAAACAAAATCATCATTTTGCCACAATGTTTACAATTTTATTCAAGTCATACTTTAATTTTTAGATATTTTCACTATTTTTTGCTAAATGTTTTCTAAGTCTGCTACAAATTGTTGGTATGTGTGAAGTGGCTAAAACAGGTGCTAGACCCTCTGCTATCCTACAAGTGTTCATCTAAGTCAAATTTGAGGACATGAGAACTAGAACCAAAGTCAAGGTGAGGCAGACACACAAACAGACAGTCACAGAAATAATTGACAAGCTTTGATACCATGTGACGGAAAAGGACCATTCACAATCAAATTGTGTTTATAAATCTTAGATTCATAAATGTTCTACTTCTACATATTAACTATGAAAAAAGGAAATATTGCTTCAGTTGAGAGGAAAATTTGACTAGCTATATGTCATGAAAAAGAAAAGTACCCTTATTTATTAGTTCTCTACAAGCTTAAGGCAGCAACTATTCTCTGTGTTTTATATGCAAAACTCTTTTTACATAGTGACAACAGACTAAATATCATTGAACCTATGCCTGTATGATTGATAGATTCAACCACAATGAAATATCAACACAATTCATGAATTGAAGGTGCTTATAGTTTCACTAATGTATATCAACCACACCAACTTGACTATGTACCATCACATAATATAACTATTAGGCCAGATAGAAATCGGATTATTTGCTAATACTTCCACACCTTATACGACTGTATTTCCAAATCACTGACTTTCAACACTCAGAAGCCACTTACCCAATACAACATGTATGTACAGATCCAAAGATTCATGCAAATAGGGCGTAACTACACTTTATCACAAGCTGTAGTTACAAGCATTTGGTGTGAAGTCATTTATGTACTTTTATTATTTGTGTAAAAATACCGTTACATCCAACAACTTAACAAACTTAACAATTTGTTTTCAGCTTTGTATCAAAATTGATCTCTCTGATATTTTGGATTTCACAGAGGATTTCAAAGCAAACCACTTAGTAAATGTTGAATCAATATGCAATCAAGTTTTGAAAAAATCTCATAATAATTAACAATTTGCCACACTCAATAAACCTGCAGCAGACAAATTTGAAAACATTTGACGAAAAATATGAAAAGTCTTCATGGATAACAGCTTAATTTAAAAAAAAACAAAAAAACATAAGAAAATATTGAGGAAATAAGAGGGATGGCTTATCATGAGCCATTCTTTCTTTTCACACCATGTTTTCAAAAGCAGTTTGCTGCAGATATGTCAAATGTGGGAAAGAGTTAAAAATGTGCTTGTTTATAGTAATATAATTGAGAAGAAATAAACATTTATATTGAATATGAATAAGATTTGAATATATAAATAAAATGGATTTGAAAATTATTTTGCCCTTTTAAAAGGAGATGTAATCACACAGGAACAATTAAAATGCATACACTAAATCACAACAAACAATAACACAACATTCAACTCTTGACTTGTAAAATTGACAAAATAAACCTGAACCGGACCTTTGTGTAAGAATATATACAGTGGGACCTTTACCACCCATGGTAAAACAACTGTCTGGTCTTTATTTTCAGGGTCATTTATGAAGAAATTGGGAAACTAAAATTATGATTTTCAAAGACAGAGCATTGCTATTCAAAGGTTGTCTTGAGCACAGGTTCAAATTGAACAAATTTATTATACACCTGGTATCTTCTGCAACGGATAAATTAGGAATTTTGTTAGGAAAAATATGGTAATGTGATTTCACTTACACTTGATATGCAATCACTGAATATTTTCTGACTTCTCTCTCGAACTTCAGTCGAACTTCAGTCTCCCAAGATATAATTTTTTCCAGGCGCCTCATAGGAAAATTCCAAGTAACCGACACATAACTGTTACAAAAACATATTTTGCATATTTTCTTAGAATTTGTGATTTTTCTTTTGTGATTAGTCTTGCCAGATATAAATTTTTCATGCACCTCATAGTAAACTATTTGTGTGTAATTTCTTTATATTTGTGATTTGTGCTTCCAAAATGGTGAAATAAATAATGCATAGTATAAATTTAATGAAAGTTAATATATACATGATAATAACCTTTGCATAAAGGTCAAGATCAGTTAACCCTTTCCCACATACAGACAATATCTAATGCCTCTAGAGCAGACAGTGTTTTAAAACATTGTGGCAATAGGAGAAATTCCTCTATTTGCTATAATGTTTTCAACTTTTGTTCTTATTTTTTACTTAATGTTTCAAAAGTTGCATGCTGCAGAATTGTTGTTTGTGGAAAGGGGCTTATTTTGTTGTACACATTTAAAATCTATTTGTTCATGAATTTGTCTCACAATTTCAATTATATTTGACAGATGTCAAATTGAAATAGTCTAGTTATTCCTTTCTTGGAATAGATAACTTTTGACAATGTTTGCAAACATAGTATTTTTTTTTTTTAAATGCTCATCAAGATCAATTTCTCCTTTTTTCCCACAATGGTTTCCACTCTGTAACAATTTCTAAGTTCAAATTGTCGAGATGTAACATTTTTAAGAAACGACTCTCAATATATATTTACTATCAGAGAAACAGTTAAACAGTTAATGAATTAAATAATACATCAGTATATATAGTTAACATACATTTGTCACAGACATACAAATATAGGAAAGATGTAACAATATATAATACTTGTATTAAAAAGATGGAACTTTTTAACAAACATGAGCAGAGATTCACCAAGACATAAACTGTCTCTCTCCTATGAATTTTTCTAATGGATGAAACATTTATATGAAATTATTAATTACTTAACTTGTGTGACCAGTCACGCAAGAATAATTCTTCCCTTTATAAAGATGGCTTTTAAACTCCTTTATTGCAGACAACATTTTGAAAATTAAAGAAGAAATGAGGAATCTCTCACTTTCTTATATAACCTGACATGAACTTATACTGTCAATACTTTGACTTAACTGTATGTTCTAATCATTTAAACTTGGAATAGTCTAAAACAAGAAATCAGGCCATGACCTAACATTGTTTCAGGGAAACTAGAGCTTATAATATACATATACCAGTTCCATGGAATGCATAAAAACAAACTAACGATAACATATTTATAGTACAAATTGCTAAATATAACAATACCCAACATGCTATATTTAAAAGTCGGTATAAAATGTTAATGTATATCTGTTGAATTTGACATTTTGATACAACCTTACACTGTAATGTACTGGTACATTAATTAAAAGGAAAATAGGAAAAGATAATAAAATACAAATTTTGGCCAATAAATAGTGAATCTATGAACATGATTTGTTGGTAAAAACAAGACACCTAAACCCCCAAGACAGCAAAAAACAGTTAATCTAAAAGAACGTCAATATCAAGATGACAATACCAACCATTTAGGTAACATTAGAAAGGTCTTGTAACAAAGAATCTACATGCCTAATATTTCTTGGTATGCGGGAAAGGGTTAACAGGTCAATAGTTATGAATAATGTTGAAGGTTTTCCCACAAACAGACCAGATTTCAGTGGCATGAAAAGGCTCAAAAATCATTAAAATGCTTAACATTTTTGTTGCATCAAACCAAATGTGGCTTTGTAACATTGGCATGAAACAGTTTGACAATGGAGAAACAGTACATATGCACATATTTACTTAACTCTTCATTGTTCATAGATGCAACAAGACACTTTTTGCCTCAAATGGTTCTATTACACTTTGACAAGGCTATTATTGAAAACACTCAGATAATAAAAGAAATTGTTCTGAGAAATATCTGCTTCCTACAAAAAAAAAAACTGAGTTTATCGGGTAATAGTTATAACATTTGTAACCAAATATGGTTCTAATGTATAATTAATATGCCCCATATCAAGCTAGAGTTAACTTTTGGACTAACTAACTAGGTGAAACTTCAGATCAGCCCATGCTCTTGCACAATTTGATCAGAAACTTCCCTCTCCCATATTCAGTCATACAATCATCCAACAGTCATGGCGCTTATATTATTTTCTAATGTTAACATTTCTAATATTAAATGACCAAGTATAAAAGATTTAAAAAACAAATATATTTAGATGGACAAGAACATGATGACTTAGCTAAATTCTATGGCAAGCTAGAAATTCCGATTGCACTGCTTAAACAAGAGGACCATGATGGTCCTTTATCACTCACCTAATTTAATAGGACTTTAATAGTTTTCAAAGGTTTATCTCTATACATATAAGCAAAATGTATAAGCCTCCTGGTGGCCATGTTTATCATAAGATCATAATAATTTGAAACAATCTCAGTAGAGAGTCACTTAAACATATTTAAAATTAGGCCAGTTCTTTTGATCAAGAAGGTTTTTTAAGTTTTAACTCTATATACTTAAAAGGAAAACAAGCCCCTTCCCCTGGTGGCTATGTTTTTAATCAGATTGGAACCATTTTAACAAACCTAGTAGAAGGTCACTTTAGGAACCTTTGTGCCAAATCATTTTAAAATCAGGCCAATTTTTACTTTACTCATGTTAAGTATAAAAAAAAAAATAAAAAAAATAAGCTCCGCACACTGGCAGCCATTTTTCTTTTAACAGATCTGAACAATCTTGGTAGAGGGACACCCATGGAACATTTGTGCAAAATAATTTTCATAACATGCCTGTAGTTTGGACAAGAAGATTTTTAAAGTTTCGGCATTTTTCCCTCTTTCTAATTGGGAGGCAAAGAAAGTTCTTCATGGAACAAAATTATTTGGAAGAGGACCACCTAAGGAAAATTCCTGTGAAATTATTTGAACTTGCTTCATTGCTTAAGGAGGAGAAGAAGTTTTGTAGGAAAATGTAACGAGACAGATCAATGATGACTACAGATGATGAGTGATAACAATAGGTCATCCTGCACTTTGTGCTCAGGTGAGCTAAAACACACACTACTACATATAGAGTGAAAACTTATGTGAGTGAATTTACATACTTACAGTCAGTACTTTCTATTATTCTAAACAAGCCCTTTACTATTGTATGGGTATTTGTTTGTTTGTATGGTGTTATAAGCCACATAGATACGACAATATTTCAATTTCATCACAGTGTTTGTTGGGTAAGATACCAGTACTACTGATCCATTTATCCTCACTCCAGCTAGTCAGTGATTAAACTAACCCTAAAGTCTTGAGCCCCACAGAGGGAACACCATTACTACTATTATAAAAGTTTTTGGTATATGGGTATTTGTGTCCATACTTCTTGGAGATGTTGAAACAAAAACGCTATAGACAAGAAAGAACTAATAGATTTTGATGCTTGAAAATACTTTGAGTCTAGCCTCTACGCTGTAAAAATTTAAAAAGGTTCAGATCTTTTTTAATCATCCTCTGATATAGAGGATATTTGACACAAGACCATTTTTGCAAACATTTTGACAAAAGGAAAAATTGCTCTTCATGATCAATTTGTCCTCTTTCCACCATGTTTCCAATTTCTTATCAAACTCCCATTTTTCTTTGCTAACACATTAAATATCATATCTGGTTAGTGTAAGAGATAGAAGTTCTATCTTGTTCAGCTGTAAATCCTTGTCTCTGTTAACTGATCATGCTACCCTGCTTTTTCCTTTGCCTCTTGTTTTTTCTCTCTATCATCAAGCAGCCCTTTGTGACACGTAAGACAAATTAACACCATCTCTGTCTGAGCTCCTGGTGCTGTGAAAAAAAAAAATCCAAACCTATTAAGAAGTATTTTAATCTTTGCTCATATACAACAAAACTGCAACAAACGGTATTGAAAATTATAAAGCTGAAAATGTTGAAAATCTGTCTACATGAGAGCTTAATTGAAACCAACATTTTACCTCTGCATAATGTATCAACCCAGATCAGCCTGTGCAGACTGTGCAGACTGATCCAGGGCAACACATTTTGTCTCAGGGGAATAGAGGTATAGAGAAATGATTCTTAAAACAGAAAATCCACAGGAGTGTCTGTCAGGGTGCACCTGTGTGGCATGCTTATGCTGATCCGGGTCCATACTTTATGCAGAGTTCATAATGTTGGTTTTCTTGTGTGACGGCTCATTTATTGAAAAGAGTTAAAAACATTGTGGCAAAAAGAGGAATTGTTCATTACGTTTTCTATAATCAGCTGCAGATGCATTAAAATGTGTCTGCAAGTGGAACAAACAGGGTTAAAACATGTAACAGCAGTAAAACATGTAACAGCAGTAAACATGTAACAGCAGTAAAACATGTAACAGCAGTAAAACATGTAACAGCTGTAAAACATGTAA
The DNA here is from genome assembly GCA_031471495.1 of Clinocardium nuttallii. Classification (NCBI taxonomy): domain Eukaryota; kingdom Metazoa; phylum Mollusca; class Bivalvia; order Cardiida; family Cardiidae; genus Clinocardium; species Clinocardium nuttallii. The sequence continues at coordinate 5,215 of JAUELF010155968.1, read as the reverse complement.
CAGCAGTAAAACATGTAACAGCTGTAAAACATGTAACAGCAGTAAAACATGTAACAGCTGTTGAACCTTTTCCCACATACAACAAATCAGCAGTAAAACATGTAACAGCAGTAAAACATGTAACAGCAGTAAAACATGTAACAGCTGTTTAACCTTTTCCCACATACAACAAATCAGCAGCTGATGACTTTGAAAGTAACTATTAGTTTACTATGCAAAAATATGGAAAATCTTAAAAGATGAAAGTATAATAAATGTAGTATAATTAAACAGTTGGAAACAATGTGGCAAAATTGCTCATTACAATGTTTTCAAACGTTACCTGCATAAAATTTTGTATGCATGTAGGAAAAGTTTAATAACAGGAGGATCAGCATAGCTCCAGTGCAACACGTCAGAATAACCCAACCCTTTCCTTCATACAACCCTATGTTGTCTGTCTTTTTTCAAATTAATATGACTTGAGGAAACTAGAAAATAGAGGGTTAAGCAGCCCTAGCCCCTGCCGGCCATGTCTTTTGACCAATCAACATAGCTTGATGGAATCAGATAGGGACACATAAGGAACATTTTAAAAAATATATATTTTAAAAATAATACAATCAGAGAAAAAGATTTTTATTTAATTTTCACCAGGGCCATATGAGACAAAGCAGCCCTGACAGCTGGCAGCCATGTTCTTTGATATAGTCTGATAGAGGGTCACACAAGGAACATTTACACAATTCAAAACAGCCCTGCCCCTGGTGACCACGTTTTTTTACCAATTAACATGACGTGAAGGATTCTGATAGAGGGTCACCAAAGGATTTACAAAATAATTGAAAAATCTGCAAACCAGTTTGGGAGTCTCAACAGCCTCAACCCTTGTTGGCCATGTTTGTCCACCAATCAACATGGCTTGAAGGAATTTGAATTTTGGTGAGGACAATGAGAGGAGAATGTTTAAAGACAAATGACGGACAAAAGGCAATCGCAATAATTCACTGTGAGCACTTTGTGAGCAGGCGATCTAAAAACATTATTCTTTTCATAAAAACTACTAAAGGAAAATACAGCTTACATTTCAGTCTAAAATTCAAAGAGGAAATATGTCATATATAATAACAGATGTCAAGAAATATTTAACCCTTACCCACATGTAGACTCTTCCTGATGACTGCAGCAGACATAATGAGCAATTTCACCTTTTGCCACAATGTTTTCAACTCTTTCCAATTATCAATCTTTCATTTATAGAGGTTTTCATAGTCGTTTACTGCAGATTTCGTTGTATATTTGTTTCATTTGAGTTTTACACCGTTTTCAACATTATATCAGTTATATCATAGTGACAGTTCACTGATCCCTGGGTAAACAAACCATCACTAGGCTAAGAAATGTGTCTTTGCCCAAGGCACTCAACCATAACCGTTGACCCGTGTTTGATGAATGTGGGAAAGGGTTAAAAATAATCTGTTTACCTGTAGCACCCATCCAAGACTTTGGAACCTTCTGATTGCAACACTTGGAACAGTAATGTTTACCACACTGAGGACACAGGCACTGAAATTAACATTTTATCGTCAAATCTGTCAAAGATAGATCATCTGTGGGGCTACACTGCTGACTACTTGTTAGAATCTGAGTCAAGTCAGGCTAGGCCCTTTGAGTAAAATTCACATGCATTTTGTGCATTTGCAGCAGACCTTTTTAGAAAACACTGTGGTATGAGGATAAATTGTTTATAGGCAATTTCTCCTTTTACCAATTTATTTCATAAAAATGTATTCAACAATAATACACATGTTTATATAAAAAGAGACTTTTTAAAAAATTTCCTGGCCTTTTTTCAAAGTTGTCTACAGCAGATGAAAGTTTAAGTGAGAATATTGTGATCCTTTACAATTTGATTGGTAAATGAAAAGTTTGTATTCTTCTCAAAAGGAAAGACTATATAGTCACTGTATTTATTTGTGGTGTATCATTCATTTTGTGCTTTAGTCTTTCAGTTCAATATTCTTTTCCAAGCCAATTCTCAGTAATCACAAGATAGAATTTAACCCTTTCCCACTTAAAAACAAATTATAGACAATATTCATCTTATGATGGGGGATTTTATAACATTTTTAAATTTCAAAAGCAAGAAAAGAAAGCACAATTGTCCCAAGAATAATCTTATGATGGTGATTTTATAACTCTTTAATTTGGGACAAGTATAACCATATTATAACATTCATATCACTGCTACATGTACCTCCTTGGTTGTGTAGTAGTAGAGCAAGCGCGGGCTCGTTGGGCCCCTGCTGGGTCATACCAAAGACTTTAAAAGTTATTGATATGGATTTCCCTTTTTGGAGCTCAGGATTGTTGGGTAAGAATTACGCTTGACTCACTGGTGTAAAGATAAATGGATCAGAACTACTTGTTACTGACCAGGAAACACTGAATATAACTGAAAGTTGTTGACCATACAAATAGCATGTAACAGAAGGACTGGCATATTATCTGTCTGGTTAGATTAAACAGTGACTGGTGAAGTTATGACCATGCTATTTTTTGGAAAAACAAGAAATCATGTTTTATTTTCTAGACTTTGAGAATCCCCTTTTATGGTGCACACCTATAACCAAAGCTTGCTTACTGTTATCAATCAACATTGATTATTATGTATTTTTGGACTAATACTTACAATTTTCTTCAATATCGAAGAGAATGATGTACTACATGAAGCACATTTTTCTGAAAATAAAAATGAAAAGTAAAATGTAATATATATTGTAAAACAAATACCCCACCCACCAAATAAAAATAGCCCGTCATTTCCTTCAATGGTATCAACTTTTATGGCCTTCAAAAGGTTAATTTTTGACATCTTATCATAACTATGCTTTAAATGTTTTATATTAATACCATTTTTGTAAATTATTTCTTAAATATATGTATGCAAAACTCTTCAATGTGTAACATCTTTTACATTTGAATTTATAATCTATGCAGACACAGCACAATATCTTATATGCATACCTAGTTTGCATCTTTTGCTGAAAAAAGTCCTATTTTACTTTTAACTCTTTTCCTGATTTGAACTTTTTACACCTTTGCATCAGACGACTTTGAAACATTGTAGTAAAATTAATTAGTGATCTATTTTTAACAATTTCAACTTTTCAAACAATGCTTTCAACTCTACAACAAAAATTATTTTCAATTTTCTCAAATATTTTAAAATACAGTAAATAAATTGTTACCATTGGATATAATTTTTCTTCGCCGTTTGAGCTCCATCAATCGTGCCACCATACCCGGTTTTGAGTCTCCTTGTGAAGTTCTATCCCCACCTCCCTCCTCCTCTTCTTCATCTTCTTCTAAGTCTTCTTCATGAGCAGTCTGGACAGGAAACGGGTAAATTTATGAGTCAAATTTGAAGATCATAAAATTCATTAATGTTGAATGCAACTAAAATTATCTCTGAAGTTGACCTAATACCCCCGTTGCTTTGATAGTATCAAAGAAATCAAAGTTAAAGAGGAAATTACCCGCGTTCTAAAGAATCTGATATGATCCAGAATTTTGTCTTGCACATCTACAATTTGTGATTATCATGTATACTAAATCTGCAGCAGACAATTTTGAAAATATATTGGTGAAAACATGAAAAAATCTCTATAAATAAAAGTTTAATTATTAAATAGAGTTGAAAACATTGTGGCAAAAGGAGAAATTGGTAATTATGAGCAGGTTCTCATTTTGCCACAATGTTTTTAAAAGTTGTCTACAGCAAGGGCAGCAGAAAATGTCTGTATGTGGGAAAGGGTTAAAGAAGCTAAAACATTGAAGAAAGAATTCTCTCCACAATTTTCATATGTGTATCATACTGACAAACCAAGCAATAGACTTACTTATAAACAAGAGCGCCGCAGAGCGACCGCTCGTCTGTTTTATCTATGTCGTATAAGGGGCATAAATAAGTAAAGACTTATGCCAGAGTCATGAGAATTAATAAACATTTGTGTATTGTCTTGAGTAACATGTGTACCAATTTTCATTGAATATGTGGACTGGTTTCGTAGTTATGAGTTAAGGTTAAAGTTTTGGGACGATGCAGATAACGACACCAAGGGTATCGCAATAACTTGAGAAGCTCAATTTTTTTTTTTATCTTAATGCTTCTACAAATCTTTTAGAATATTTATATGTTGCCAAATATCTTCTAAGACCTATCTATGCACAAAGACCTTGACCCATTTTGTCATATTTTTTATATCATACTAGGATATATCTCTGATAAATCTTACAAGGCATTAACCCTTTACCTGAAACAGACCTCTAAAGAAGCTTCTAGTCAACAGTATAAGACTTTTAAATACATTGCAGGAAAAGAGGTCACAATAAGCAATTCCACCCTTCTTATCAATCTTTTTAAAGCTGTCATATCATAAGTTACAACTTTTGCCTTATGTGTTTTCAAAGCAGACGACGATTAACCCTTTCCAACTTCAAGACACTTTACATTGCATTAAATGTTTAAGTAGAGGACTTTTCAAAATAATGTTGCAAAAGGAGAAATTGTTCATAAAGACCAAAAGAGAAATTTCACTTCATGCCACAATACTTTAATCCTTTTCCATAATTATATTTAAATTTATACAGATTTTCCGTCATTGTCAAGATGTTTTCCAATTCATCTGCTGCAGATTTGTTGTATGTTAGCAGATGCAAATCTCACAAAACACTAGGATAAAGTTGCTTTTACATTGTTTATAAGTATAAATGATTCTTACATCATTGAGTTTATCTGAATCTGTTAGACCTGAACAGTCGGGACCATCTGTGGAATCTGACTGTGTTTCTGTATTCTCCTGAAATCAAGCAAATGTAAGCAATTTTCAAATCAGCTCTTACCGATTCCAACATACAAGTACAACACATCTGAGTAGAGTCAATACAATCAAACCTGTGCTAAAGACCACCTTGGAATAGCAATTCCCAGTCTATAACAATCCATTCTATCAGTTTTCCAATTACTCATATTCTGTATAAATGACCCTGCAATTAAAGACCAAGAACAAAGGCCACATTGTTGCGTCTCCTTCGATGGACTTTATACACAGGTTACATTGTATTTTCAAAAGCTGTCTGCTACAGATTCCAGAAAATTTGTCTTGATTTGAGAAGGGGTTGCGATGCAGTAGAATCAATCTTAACCAAAGACAGCAAATCTGCAGCAGATGAC
>JAUELF010155859.1:0-14869 GCA_031471495.1 Clinocardium nuttallii | reverse complement strand
TGGCTTTTTGAAAACATAGTAACAAAAGAAGAAATTGCACAAAACGTGCAATTTCTCCTTTTGCCACAATGTTTTCCCCTTTTGGTTATAGGTTATCCATTCAATTATAGAGATTTTCCGTTTCTTGACAAAATATGTTTTATGTCGTCTGCTGCAGAATTGTCATATGAGGGAAAGGGTTAAAAGAATATATAAATGTCTTCTTTTATCACTATTCTTAATTTGCATTCTCATTTTGTGAGATTTCCCATACTTTTACCAAGGGGCTTTCAAAAACGTTTGAAGACTATAAAAATGGTCATGACATCTATCGGGTTAAGGCTGGACCCTTTCCCACTTGCAGAAGCATTTTGATGTTTTTGCTGCAAACCACTTAAGAAAACACTGTGGTAAAAGGGTAATTGCTCATAATGAGCAATATCTCATTTATGCAATATTAATTCCTACCCTGTTATTAAAATATACCATCATTTAAAAGAATGTTCCATGTTTTTATCGAGATGTTTTCAAAGTTGTCTATGTCTGAATTGTTCCATGATTGTCAAGGGTTAATTGTATTATATGAAATATAGATATTGTAGTGTGTGAGGAATATAAATTATTCATGCAAACAGTGCAAGGATACTAATAAGTTGTATGGAAAATATTACTATATTATTTCTATAATGTCTGTATAATAAAAGATTTGTGTTTTGGGTACCCTCCAAGACTGTCTCATAAAGAAAATACCCACAAGATAGGGGTTCTTGGAATTTAACCCTTAACTTTATACATTCCCAATGGCTCAATGATGTTGATAGGTTGAATAAATGTGGAGAAAAAGGAGAAATTACTCATTATGAACAAGTTCTTTTTTTTTCCTACAATGTTTTCAAAACCTCCTGAAACTTAACCCTTTTAACAAATAAGCGGAAAAACATTGAGACGATAATACGGAAGATCTTGATGGAATGAAAGAATAATTATTGAGTAAAGTTAAAAACACATTTGGCAAAGGAGAAAATTTCTCATAATGGGCAATTTGTTCTTTTACTACAATGTTTTCAAAAGTCATCTGTCTCGGATTTCTACATTTTGGAAAGGGTCAGGAAATGTATAGAATTGATCAGGTAAAGGGTTATAAAACAGCCTATATCTAGAACTTTGCTATTCGTACACAGAGCTACTAATACAGTTAACATTTTACATTATCTCTGGATGTCTATATGTGTTACAGGGTTTGATAATTTCGCTGAGGAAGTTGGTATATCTAGAGATTCCTCCTTAAAGAAGGGAATGTCGCTGGATGTTGAGTATGATGAGAAGGACATGGTCAAGGTAATAGTTTTGTGAATATTTCGTCTTTTTTTCAGTTACAATTATAAATAACCACATTAATAACAATAGTCTAACTCATTGCCTCATACAATAAATCTGCAGCAGACAACTTTGAAAATTTCAATTTCAAAATATTGATTATTGAAGAGAGTTGAAATCATTGTGGTAAATGGAGAAATTGCTCATACATTTGCCACAATGTTTTGTCAAGTTGTCTGCTGCTAAGGCGTCAGAAAGCGCCTGTATGTGGGAAAGGGCCAAGGGAGAGTCCTTTATAAATTTATTTAGAAAACATATTCTTGTAAACGGTTTACCCTTCCCATCATGCAGATCATCTGCAGTAGTCGCCTTTTGAAAACAATGTCTCAACATTATCAACAATCTTCATTTAAGAAGGTTAAGAAACCAGAGATGACAAGTAAATCGGTTAATTAATATAGGCGAATTATTTATTCTCATTGCACATTCTCATTGCAAACGATGCTGCTTTTACCATGGCAGCCTAATAAATTGATTGTTTATTATTTTGGCATTGGTAAAATATGTTACTGTAACAAAAATTAAGTGAACTTAAGATACAAAGATAGTATAGAACATACCAAGGCAAAATGAAATATTAACTTTGAAAAATGAAGTCATTTGAATCAGTAATTAATGTTATGATATTTTATCGCAATATGCCTAACATGTTTTTGTTAAATATTTTAAATAATATACACAAAATGCTAAAAATATTACTGTAACGTTGGTCTCCCATGTTTAATTACCCCCACCCACCACTGTGCTAACTTTCTTAGTGTTGCTTAGAGGATGCAAGCATTCAGATGCATGTTCTTTAACCCTGTTTAGATTTATGAGGATTTGGAGGTGAGAGTTATTCCCCTTAATGTGGTAGAGAGTGCTATAGTGCATCCGTATGAGTAATGTTCCAGGAAAACTAAAAAACAGGCAACTTGTGACCAATGTATATCTTATTGCTATCTTATTGAGATTAACCATTTCCCTTATATATACACTTTCTGACACCTCTGCAGCAGACAGCTTTTTAAAAACATAGTGACAAAAGAAGAAATTGCTCAAAAACAAGCAATTTCTCCTTTTGCTACAATGTTTTCAACTTTTAGTCATAGGTTATCCTTTAAATTATAGAGATTTTCATTTTTTTGACAAAATATGTTCAAAGTTGTCTGCTTCAGAATTGTTGTATGAGGGAAAGGATTAACACATTCTGTCAGAAATATCTTGAGAATTTCTCTGATTAAGGGGTCAACTGTTTAGATCCAAATCAATCAGTTGAAACTATTCATGTTGACTAAGATCAACACTAGTCACAAAATTGCCCATAAGTTATTTTTTCTGTAACAGAGGTCATATCTTGTTTGTTCTAGATGTCAATATTTTGTTTTATTTTGCAGTCAATTTGATCTAATTTTAATACAAGGTGATTTTTGATAAGATTGCAATTTTAAAAAAGTGATTTAACACTTTTCCAACACAGAAAGAATTGCAAAATGGGGAAATTGCTCATCAAAAGAAATTTCTCAATTTGACACTGTTTTCAAAAGTCGTCTGCTGCTATTGCGTCAAAATGCATCTGAACGGTTTTAACACAAGTCATGAATGGGAAGAATGTTTATCACATAATTGGCAATGGAATGAGAGAATGTGTGTAGACTTAACCCTTTCCCACATACACCAAATCTGCAGCAGCTGACTTCGAAAAACATCAGCTCATTATGAGCAAATAAATCGTTTGCCACAAGGTTTTCAAAAGGCATCTGCTGCAGAGGCATCAGAAATCACCTGTTTGTGGGAAAGGGTTAATTTTGTTTTATGTGGTCTCGATTACGTTTTGACTCTAATCAATTATTATTTGTTCATATATGAATTGTTACAGTATGTTTGCCTAAATGTGTTCATAGTCGTTTTGCTGCTGATTTGCTGATGATTTGTTGTATGTAATAAAGGTTTAATTATACCACATACAACAAATTGGCAGCAGGCTACTTTGAAAATGTCTACTCCAAAACATGAAAAATCTCTACAATTGTAGGTATAATTACTGAAAACATTTTAAAACATTATAGCAAAAGCAGAAATTTCTTGTTTTAAGCAATTTCTCCTTTTGTCACAATTCTTTCAAAAGTCTGCTGCTGCAAATGCGTCTGTATGTGGGAAAGGTTAATGGTTGCTTTCAATGTGTTGTGAAGTTGTCAAAGTTAACGTTTGTTTGCTCCTGTGTGTTTTAACAGTCTATCACTATCCTTTTGTTTGCTCCTGTGTGTTTTAACAGTCTATCACTATCCTTTTGTTTTGATTTCTCTCAAGAAAAAAGATACACCCATGGCTGAATAATTGAAAATGCCCCAAATCATGATGAATTATTAGTTTTTGAAGACTGTATGTACCAGTTGTAGTACTAGTAAATAAAAGATTTATAAAAATCTTGTTTATAAAAAATGGATAAATTGGATAAACATTCTTTTATATGCAGTCTCAATTGATCGCATCTGCAGCAGATGACTTTTGAAAGCATTCGGATAAACCAAGATATTTCTTATAATAAGCAATTTGTCATGGCCATGTTCAAAGCCGTCTGTTGCAGATTTGTCGAATGTGAAATGGGTTTATGGTATATTGCAACTTAATGACATCATAAACACACAAGGCACTTATCTGTACTGTCATAAAATTTGAGATTGTGATCAATGCCTTTTTTTGTCTTAGTGTTCTTAAAAGTAAAGCAAAACAATTAATCAAGACATACATATTACTGTGTTATGGAACACAGTTTTAATGATGATTTTCTTCTTTTAACTCATACCAAATAAGATTTTATTAAGTTTTTGCTTGTCTGTTAAAATTATGAAGAAAAAAGTCCGGATATTATGAAACCTGTGGTGTCGTCATTGTCACAAAACTAACCCTAATAACCTCATACCACAAAAACAGTTACACATATTCAAATGAAACTTAGCGCACATGTCCCTAGAGACACTATGCATGTCTATACCAAGTCACAAAACTCTGGATTTAATAAATATTCAGTTATGCCCCCTTTTTAGAAAAAGAAATTCATGACAAAAACAGATGAGCTTTGGTGTTTGCTCCCCCGGCTCTCATGTTTATTCTGTAACTGTGCCATAGAATGTTTTCTAATCTAATAATCAAATTATTAATTGCATGTTAAATGTTGTATCATATGGTAGTGAAATAGGTAGAAACAAAGGCATATTGCATGGGAGACCAATTTACACATAAGCCAATGTGTAATGCGTTCATTCATTATACATGTATTGTCAACTTAAGGAATAATTCTCGGAATTTATTTTTGTGCATAATTGATTTCTTATAGATGTGTATAATCAGTGTGTCTTTACTCTAGCTTCCTTGCAAACTTTTTATTTGACTGAAGTTCAAAATGGCATTATCAATAACGATCACTACTTCAGGTTTGTTGTATGCTGGAAAATATTTTATCAAATAAAAGGTTTAAATGAAATGATACAACTTATTTGTATGACACCCACATAATTTACCCTTTCCCACATACAAGACGAAATACCTTAAAAATGGCTGCTCTCCTTGATGCTAAGGGTTGCTGGGTTAGCACTATGACTGACTGGCTGGTGTCACTCAGAAGAACTGGTAACTTAAATTACCCAGGAAACGCTGTGTTATAATGAAACGTTGTGTTATAACTGAAACGCTGTGTTATAACTGAAAAACTGAATAAAGTGTAAAGCACCAATCAATCAAGCAATCAAATAATGTATCGCTGACTTGGACAACAATTTTACCCAAAGTTTGAAATGAGACTATAATTATTGAATAGACTGAAATACATTGTTACTAAAGGAAAAATTGCTTGTTTTGAGCAATTTATCCTTTAGTCACATTATTATCAATACATGTACCGTAGTTGTTTACTGTAGAGGCATCAGAAAGTGTCTGTGTGAGGGAAAGGGAGGGTTAAATGACCTTTTGGTTGTGAAAATTAATTATGCAGAGAGATTTTCCAAATGTCATCTGTGTCAGATTTGTTTGTATGTGGGAAGGGTTAAACAGCATTGCTGATTGATGTGACAAACAGTGTATGTTCTGTTAGGAAAATGCCAAGATTGCGAACAAACTGTTGTTGCACTAACAAAAACTTAACCTGTCCCATGTGCAGACACATTTTGATGCATCTGTGACAGACAACCCTTAAAAAACGATGTGGCATAATGAGAAATTCTGCATGAAAAGCAATTCCTTGTTTTGTCACTGTTGCTGTTACTAATCATTATATATTCATTGATAGAGAGTTTCCATATTTTTGCCTAAATATTTTCAAAGTAGACTACTTCAGATTTGTTTTATGTCGGAAAGGGAACATGGCCACTGTGTATAATGCAACTTTATTGAATTTCAATTCAGTGTTCAAATGTCAATGACTCAAAGATCATTTATGAAGTCTTAAATTCTAACCAAACATTATAACATTAACCCTCTCCCACATACAACAAATCTGCAGCAGATGACTTTGGAAACATGTGGACAAAAATATAGAAAATCCCTATAATTGAGGGCATGTTTACTGAGAGAGTTGTAAACATTGTAGCAAAAGGAGAAATTGCTCATTTTTAGCAATTTCTTCTTTTGTCATGGTGTTTTCGAAAAGCTGTCTGCTGCAGAGGCATCAGAAAGTGTCTATATGAGGAAAAGGGTTAAGCTTTTACATTGCCCCAATCAAAGACATTTTATTCTTTATTTAAAGGAGTCAGAATCTGCCAATGAAGAATCCAGTGAAGAAGATAGAAGAGAAAGTAGAGTTGCACCACAAGCCCCAATAGAAGGTAATTCTTCCACTTTCAACCTACCAATTTTCCCATATTGATTTCTGTAGTCTGCTACAGATGCATCTACATGAGGTTCTATCTGAGAATGGGCTTTAACCATTTTCTAAATCTGCAGAAGACAACTTAAAAGATCCAATTTAGGGAAAATATCTAAAAATGAAAGTATTATCATCAAATAGTGTTGGAAATATTACGTACGGCCAAAGGATAAATTGCTTATCATGAGCAATTTCTCTTTTTACCACAATGTTTTCAAAAGCTGTCTACTGTAGATGCATCAAAAGGATACTAAATGTGAGAAAATGTTAAAAATTCAGGTGATTCAGTCTTGATAATTAACTCTGGTTTAATATAGACTAGTGAGAGAAACAAATTGAAGACTTGAAAGTGTGTTGCTAAATAAGGTTCACTGCCCTATTTGTGGGGCCAAACCTGTTTGTTCCTAATACGAGAATCAATAGGGTAGACTCGACATTGAGAAATGGCTTCAGTCTCGTTTGACTATTCATGTTGCTTTTGAATCGAGCTTTACTGATGTGCTTTTAGTTAAAGATGAATGGATTTTTCTGCTGATATTGGCTCATGTAAAGCTTTGTCATAAATGATTGTTAAACTGCTGTTAAAATGTTAGTGCTAATTAACCATCCGCTCACTGTCTGCTAAAATACCATACCTAATGCTATAAGTAGAAATTATTGATCGTAGCAAGCAGTCTTAATCTAAATCCATTACTTATGTACAATTTTATTCCTAGATGATTAATCAAACTCGCAATAAATGAAAGTACTTGCATAATTTTCCAACAGTTGAAAATATTGTTTTCAAAGAAGACAAATTGCTCTTCTTTTGTATTTTTTGCTTTTCTCACAATATTTTCAAATTTCATTATTACCATAAGGCTTAACAATTAGACTAACAATAAGTCTTAACCCTTTCCCACAAACATCAAATCGGCAGCAGACAACTTTAAAAATCATCTTGGCAATAATATGGAAAAGCAGATACATCAAAATGATTCTGCAAGTGGGAAAAGGTTTGAAATAAAAAGTCATGACTGTATGATATTCAAAGCATTTTGAAGAACAATGATTATTAAAAAATGTTTGCAATAACTGCTGTCAAAGTATATTTCATAAGGGCTTAAGCAAAAATACCATCCGTTTCAGGCATTCATTTCATGATTCATCATCATATTACATATTATTAGTGTTACGTAGTCGATAGTATCATGTATTGTCACTGTGATAAACTGTGGAGTGAGAGTGATATCGTCTCATTATTTACTATTCTTTTGTTTGTCCATATTTTGATTGTCATTTGTTAAGATATTAGCCACTATATTGTCATTAAAATGTAAAGCTCACCTAGCACAAAGTGCCGCTTGAGCTATTTTGATCACTTACAATTGTTTTCGTCATCCGTTTAAACTTTCTCACAAACAACTTCTCCTCCTAAACCAATGGACCAATTTCAAAATAACTGCACAGTTCTAATATTCCTAAGAAGGTTGTGCCAAAAAATTAAATCTATGTAGAACTTTTGTTGCTGCGACTGCAAATAAATGTTAAATTGCCAAAATCTTGGACAAAAATACTGACATCAGTTGAAAATAACGTGGCACATAATAATTATGTTCTGTAGGTCTCCACCAAGATTGTTCAAAATATTCCGATCAGTTGAAGAAAATGTTATTCTTATATGTCTTTGGCAAAATTCTAGTACAAATGTTATGGCCCGATTCTCTGAAATGTAAAGTAAGAACATTGGAACTTTATTACTTTTATTAAAGAAGGTGAGCGATATAGGACCATCATGATCCTCTTGTTTTGATCATGAATTTTTCACTTAATTAATTCTTTTTTTATACCAATGTTGTATTGTATTCAAATTGTGTAATTTTTGCACCTTTTCATTTAAATTGTATTTTTAAAAGTGTGATTGTTTCTACTGGTAAACAGGTTTTGGTTCTTTATGTCCTAGTTAAATACAGATATGTTCATCTTTATATTATTCATTGTGCAACTTTTTTGTATGTAAACAGTTCCTCATAAATTGTTCTAGAATCTGTTTAATCTGCACATACATTTTCTGCAGCAGATGACTTTCGAAAACAATGTGGCAAAAGAAGGTATTGGTCAAGAGCAACTTCTTCTTTTGTAACTATGGTTTAACCTTTTCCCTCATACAACAATTCTGCAGCAGACGACTTTGAACATATTTTGTCAACAATTAGAAAATCTAATTGAATGGATAACCTATGACAAAAAGTGGAAAACATTGTTGCAAAAGGAGAAATTGCTATTTTTGAGCAATTTCTTCTTTTGTCACTATGTTCTCAAAAGGCTGTCTGCTGCAGAGGCGTCAGAAAGTGTCTATATAAGGGAAAGGGTTAAACTCTAGTCAATAATAAAACTTATTTGTAGATATATATACCACCAAGATCATTTCAAGTTGTCTGCTGCAGATTTGGTCAAAAATTGTTAATGATGTATATATGATAGTTTGTGTTACTTGTGGTTTGAGTGTGTTCTATGAACATGTGTTTTAGTTAGTGTAGTACAATTAATTCATTATCGTACCATACCCATTACAAACATACCCATTGCTATCATCCATTCATTATTATATCTTGATTCAATCATTCACTTTCAATCTGTTCAAGCTTAGACTTAATTACATTTTTAGCTATATGAATAGTTTAACCTTTTCATACATACAATTAGTCTGCAGTAGATGGCTTTGAAAACATCTGGGCAAAAATGTTGTAAATCTCTATAAATCAAAGTATAATTATTGAATAGAGATGAAATCTTTGTGGCAATACGAAGTTTCTTATTATGAGTAATTTCTCCATTTGCCACAATATTTCCAAGGATAAAATGCATCTGTATATCTGTATGTGAAAACTGTTAAAACCCAAGTTTGTTAAGCAAATGTATAGATATTATAAATATACTTAAAACAATGATTCAAATGAAAGTTTAGCTCCTGTAAAGAACTGAATGTAAGTCACATCCGAGATACAATTTGAAAGTTGGGTAATTCAACTTTTATAATCTCAATATTTCCCCCCTCATTCAGGCTATTCTGATACCAATTTGGATGATTTAGTTGCGGAAGTGGACGAGCGACGCAAAGTAGCTTCGTCAACGGAAAGCGCTGCTCCTATGTCTGACGACAAAAAGCAGGCTTACCTTGAACTTATTTTTGCTCTGGACAAATTTGAAGATGAGCGAGAGAGTCGTGTAACAAAAGATAAACCTGAAGGTATTGATGCATTGGAGTTACGGTTGCACCTATTATTTTTGTAGCCCTATCTTAATATACTAAAATGGGTATTTCTTTACTAATTTATATTATGTGTTGTTTGTGTTTTTGTGTATTAAAAGAGGTCACGTTTCTTTAAATAATCTATCTCTGAAAGGAAATTAATTTTAGTTGTGCTTGGTTATATGTTTTAGTTGTGCTTGGTTATATGAACTAAAAACTTACTTTATGACAATGATATTCCTTTTAAACCATTTCCCACATACAAAGAAAACTGAAGCAGATGAGTTGAAACCAGAGAATTTTAGCAATTTCCCCAAAAAATATACTACAATGTTTTCAAAAGTTATCCACTGCTGATGCATCTACCTGTAGACGAGGATAAAGGACACCTTTGCAGTTGACAATTACTAAAAACATTGTTGCAAAAGGAGAGTGAGCAATTACCCCTTTTGCCGCAATGTTTTCAACTTGATTCAATAATAAAACTTTCATTTAAAAAGAATTTGTCTGCTATATATTTGTTAAATGGTTGAATAGGATTTAAACAAAATACCATATGTTGTGGTACACTTTTTCAATGATAAAACTCTTTCATTAATACATATATTTTAAAATAGGGACTTGGCCTCTTGTAAATACATAGCATGGTTAACAAATGTAATACATGTTTGTGTTGTAATTTGCATGTAATATTAACCCTTTCCCACACACCAATAACTTACAGCAAATGACCTTGAAAAAATCAATGAAAAATTCAATCGTAAATTGCAGTTTGAAAAAGAGATGAAAACATTGTGAAAAATTGAGCAACTTCTCCTTTCCCCACAATGTTTTCAAAAGTTGTTTGCTGTGTAAAAATGCATCAAATGCATCTAAAAGTGGGAAAGGGTTAATTAAGCCTATACAGACATATTCTATTAAATTCAAATGGGTTGTCTGTAATATTTGAAAAATATTTGTTTGAATATCTGATCTCTTTGATTGAGAAATATAGTATAGAATGAATTTTATGGGCATGGATCATAGCTTTACAATTGTTAGTCAGTATGTTGGCATAAAGATATGAGCCATCCCGCAAGAAAGCCAACATTATGGCCTCTGCGTAATGTATCAACCCAGATCAGCCTGCGCAGTCCGCGCAGGCTAACCCGGGCTGACATCTCAAGGGGATAGAAAATAGAAATAGAATAGATAAAACAGAAAATCCACGGGAGGCAAAAAGTGTCTGTCCGGGTTAGCCTGCACTGCCTGGTTAAGCCAATCAAGGTCGATACTTTACGCAGGTCCACATTATGTTGGTTTTATCGCAGGACAGCTCATATTTTAGCTCACCGTTGAACTATTGTAATCCTCCTCCTACAATCTTCCATCATGTGTCGTCAGTTGTGTCTCAAGATATTTTAATGACATCTCCTCTTGAACCAATTGAGCAATGTAAATAAAACTTTACTGGAATATTCCTTGTGTGTTTCTCTTTAAGAATGTTTTCCGAGTTCCAGGCCATTCAGATTGAGACTGGTGGCCACATCATTAGAAACAGGGTCAAAGATGAAAAACATTTCCTTAAAATCTGATGGACATATATATAATATTATTACACAGTAATGTTCCTATGGTAACCCAATATTGTTAAAGCCATCATGAGTGAATTTTAAAAAAAAAGGCCACCAGGGAGTGGGGTTAATTTTCCTTATATGCTTAAAGTACAAAAATAAGCTTATCATGCATGATTTCTTTTTTAAAAAAGGCCATCAGGGATTAGGGCCAATTAAAGTGCAAAGTTAAAAAAAAAAATCCTGATGGTAATCTGCCCATTTCATTATATATTACTGAAGAATGTTCATTGGGTGTCCCTCTACTAAAACTTCTTAAACTGTTTTGATTTGTAAAAAAAACATGGTTACTATGCCATCATGGCCCTCTTGTTATTTTGAATGAATTTCTGATTTCTAAAACAATGAAATATCCTGAAACTGATTGTTTAATCTTGGCACAGACAAATGATTTGATTAACTTGTATACAGCTCTTTCTATTTTTTTCTTGTCATTTGTATTTTCTCTTTAATATGATATTGAATGTACCACTTTTTTCATTTTGTCTGCTATACATAATGAACTACCTTGATTGCTGGTGATCAAGATAATAAAATGATGAATAATTTGATTTGTCCAGTAAAACATTTGAACCCCTTTGCATTGTTGTGTTCAATCCCAGTCCTTCAAACTAACTATTAATCCAAACTCTTGATAATTAAGCCTACCATAACTAACTTTGTTTTTGTGTTGGCTGTCTAGGCTGAATCTCTTCATCGTCATCTGCCTGTACATCTGTCTGTCCTAAAGTGGTACATGTTCCATGATGTGACTTATTGAGAGTCAACACAGTAATGCCTTCCTTCTAACACTCTTGTACTTAAACTATATAAATAAGACTTTATTTAACCATTTTCCACTTACAAACACATTTTGATGCTTTTGCAGTTAACCGCTTTTGGAAAAAATTGACAAAATATTGCTCAAAAAAAGAAATTTCTCCTTCTACTATATACCTATGAAGAACTTATTGAAATTGAAAGAGTTTAACCCTTTCCCACATGTAAGCTAATTTTGACCCATAGGTTGGAAGGGATAAGCACTGATCAGATATACAGGATACTATAATAACTTGGAAAGTAAATATCAATTGGGCCACAATTTAAAATATAAAGTCAAAATTAATTATTTCTAAGTTGAGAGATGTACATGTATATGGATTGGCTTATTATAAGGATATAATGCACTTTTTGACAATGTAAATGAAGCTAAAGTAGTATTGCATGCGTGCTTTCGAAGTTTAGCATGAGATTAATGGAAAATATTTCATATAAGACAGTTATATGCCTATAGCATATTGAATGAGCTTGTTACTTATTGTTACACATTCTGCACCTTTATGCATGTATCACATTGTTCGTAAATTATTTATAGATAAGCACTTTACCACATGCAGATGCATTTTGACGTATCTGCAGCAGATGACTTGTGAAAACATTGTGACAAAAAGAGTTTGCCGCAATATTTTTCAACCCTGTTAAATAATTAATTTTGCATTGCCAAGTTATTTTTCAAAGACCTGCTGCAGATTAATTATGCATGTGAAATTGTTAAGTATATCTTTATGCAGTCCGTTCAGTTGCATATTGCTGAAAAGAGTCTGCTCAGAAGTTTATAGCAACTATTGTAGCAATGTTATCATAATCATTATAATGTACAAAAGAAACTTTACTTATTAAACCTTTTCCTTATATAGACACTTTCTGAAGCCTCTGCCGCAGACCGATTTTTGAAAACATAGTGTCAAAAGATGACATTGCTCAAAAAGAGCAATTTCTCCGTTTGCCACAAAGTTTTCCACTGAGTCATAGGTAATCCATTCAATTATAGAGATTTTCTATTTTTTGACAAAATATGTTCAGAGGTTGTCTGCTGCAGAATTGTCGTATAAGAAAAAGTGTTATTAGATTGGATTAAAATTGTCATCAACATGAATTAGATTCTTACTTTGTCTGATAGGAGTTTGTTCTGAAATATACCTTATTTTCCTCTCTCTCTTTTTTATATTTAACAATTTCAAGTTGGAATTCTTATTTGCATGTTTTGATTGCTTTCTGATGCAAATGTGACAGTCAGTCACATTAATTAAGGAGTTTTAAAATACAATTCCATTGTCAAAATAATATATCTTCTTTCAGGGTCTAGTTATAAATACTTTTCATCAAACCCTGAACATGTGATCTGAAGAAAGTAATGTTGTTTTTTGTCTTTTTAAAATTAAGTTAAGTTGTAAAGTGAATGTTATTTTAAGCATTAAGATCTTTCTTTTCTAAAAACCATAAATACGATGTCAATAATATTTTGATTATAAGTATGTGGAATAAAGTTTGTAGATTTACAATTGATATTAAGTAGTTGAATACATGTAAATTTTAGAACTCGATGATACCACATCAGTGGGCGAGGATACAGTCGTACAAGAACAAAAACCAAAGGAAGAGACCGTCTTTTCGCGTCTTGAAGCTTTTGGTGTTGAGGCTGAAATGAGACAAGCTCCCCCGGTTCCCGCAGATGAGCCCAAGGCCCCCAAGTCCCCTGAAGGTAAACACATGCTGGGTCCTTAATACCCACGTTTGCATGATGTTTACAGTATATAGCACACTATATGCATGATCAATTATTTACTTACTAACAGAACTGGCATTTTATCATTAACAGGGTTACACATGATCGGAGAATGACTTTAACCACTTCCAACATACTACAACTATGCAGTAGACGACTTTGAAAATATCTAGTCAAAAATATGGAGAGAATATATATATATGAAAAAATGATTGTACAATGGAATTGAAAACGTTGTGTGGCAAAGGGGAAAAATTGCTCATGAGCAATTTTCTTTGTGTTGCCACAATGTTTTCAAAAGACATCAGCTGCATATGAATTAAAATGCGTCTGCTAGCGGAAGAGGGTTAGCAGGATTCACATGTGTGAATGACTTTAATGTTTCACTATTTGAAATTGTTTGGTTGTCCATTTTGATTATTGTTTACCGGTATGTGACATAATTTTTGGAATTCTTACTTTAATGGAGGAAAACAAGACATTGATTTAGGTTGCTTGTACAAAAGAAGTGATAAGCATACCTTTTCTGCATTATCAACATCACCTTTCTGGTTTAAAATGCAATGATCTTTGAAGTTGCTATCTTAAATTTTAACCCTTTCCCATATGCAGACGCTTTCTGACACCTCTGCTTCAGAATAACTTTTAAAAACATGGTGGCAAAAGGGGAAATGGCTTATGATAGGCAATGTTTTCAACATCATTGAATACTTGTTCTTTCAGTTATAGAGTGTTTGCACAATTTTGACAAAATGTTTTTCAAAGTCTTCTGCTGTAGATTTTTGTACATAAGAAAGGATTAACCCTTTCACAAGTACAGCAAATATGCAGCAGACGACTTTGAAAACAGGAAAAATCTCCATAATGAGCGTTTAATCCTTAAATAGAGTTGAAAGCATTATTGATAGGTTTCTTACAAAAACATGAAATAACTTATAGATGAAAGATATGTATTGAATAGAGTTGAAAACATTGTGAGGAAAAAAGAAATTGAGTTCCATATTGAAAAACACTTGTAGCACTTGTACTTATCCCAATCACACCTAGTAAGACTCCATTCCTTCTAAATGTTTATATTCTAATCATGTCACACAAAACCTGACCCTCAAAGATTAAAATATTAATGGTAGTTACAATCAGTTTGGTGTTTTGTCTTTATGGTCTATGTATAAAGCCACACTTATACTGCTTTGTCATGGAGCTGGTATCCGCTGTGGTCGAGTGGTTAGCGTCGGGGATTTCGAAACAGGGTGTCCCTGGTTCGATCCCCAGTCGCTGCAATT
>JAUELF010155749.1:0-14870 GCA_031471495.1 Clinocardium nuttallii | reverse complement strand
ACAGACCAGTTTACAGACCAGTTTACAGACCAGTTTACATACCAGTTTACAGACCAATTTACTACAGACCATTTTACAGACCAGTTTACAGACCAGTTTACTACAGACCAGTTTTCAGACCAGTTTACTACAGACCAGTTTACAGACCAGTTTACAGACTAGTTTACAGACCAGTTTACAGACTAGTTTACATACCAGTTTACTACAGACCAGTTTACAGACCAGTTTATTACAGACCAGTTTTTCTTTTCAAAACATCTTGAACAAAAGGGGTTCATAGACGATGTTTGCAAACGTTTTGAAAATAAGGTATATTTGTGTATTACATATTCCTTTTATATTTGTCGAGCCGTGCTGGCTATGTCGATATCGCAGTGGGCTGTCAATACTGGGATGAGGAAGCACATGGCCGCCGTGATATGCCTGAACATTGCTGAAAACGGCTTTTAAATCCAACCAAATGATCAATCAATTATCCTTTTCCCAAACTGTATCAACACTCTGTGTTAAAGATATCTTTAGTAGTTAAAAGCTTACATTTAGTTATATATATCGAAACAATCTATAAACGAATGAACTGTCATCGAAAAAAGAGGAAAACATTATGCAAAAGGAGAAATAGCTCATGATGAGCTATTTTTTCTTTCGCCACAATGATTTCAAAGGTCGTTTGCTGAAAACGTGATAGAAAACGTCTGTGTGTGGGAAAGGGTTTATTAAACGAGTGGCTGTCCGGTATCTAATCCAATGCAGATATAGAGGTCACCTTGCATATGGCGTGGTTCTTGGAAATATTTATAATTGCATACGTCGTCCTTCTTGGAAAAACTTAAAGTTGGAAGTTCACATTACAAATTATTGCGTTGTTCGTGGCAAAACTTAAACCCAGAGCTAAACAGGAAACGCTCAATTAACAAATAGTCGAAATAGTTTTAACCTACATACTATTTAAGTTAGCGTCATATGTGATTTGACTAGTGAGGAAAGTAAGTGGTTTCTTTGTTCTACTTTATTTACGTTTAAGATACAGCAAATCTGCAGCAGACGACTTTGAAAACAAATTAACCGGCAAAATTAGAGAAGAAGCTCTTCAGAATGTTATAGAAAAAAGGTGAATACATTGTGTCAAATGGAGAAATTGTAATATTATGAGCAATTTCTTTATTTGTGACAATATATTCAACATTTGCTGCAGCAGTTGGAAGGATTAATTTCACTTATTGGATGGTCTCTGTGTTTTATTCTTTTTGTTCTGCCATTGATTTATTTACAAAGATCGATAGGCACGCTCGGTTTTGCACGATGTAAAACACCTTCCTGTCAGACACACAAGCCGGATTTCAGAGTTCGATTCCTGGTCGAATAATAACAAATGCATTACAATGGTAGAATGGCTTCCTTTCTCGGCGCCCAGGGCTTAGGTGATAGCATTACGACTGATTCATCGGTATCAGGATACAACATACCGACAGGATTGATCATGTTTCATAGAAACGCCATGATAAAATAACTGAAATCGACGTAAATCAGCATTCAAACTAACGATCTAAAATACAAGCGAGGAATATTCGAACAGATTTGTGACAACAATCGTTTTTCGTAATTTCTTAAGTTCAATTAGTTAAACTACCATGATAAACACCAATACAATATCTACGTTTATGCTCCTCAAACACGTTATACTGTAGGTACTCAAAAGAACCGTCTCTGTTAGACGATTTTGTTGAGACCACACCACACAGGATTAGGTTAATATATAAGAGAGATATTTCGGGGAAAATACTAGGTCTCTGGGACCTTTCTAAACGTACACATGTGCGTTATTGTAGCAATGATTGTTTTGTGTTTAACGTTGCTTTTAATAATTTATCATTTATATCACGGTGTTTCCTGGACAAATTACCAGTTCTTCTGGTCCATTTTCCATGATATCCAGTCAATCGTAATATTGATATTACGCAGTAAAGGAGGCAGCCATTACTCCCCTTTGTATAGTATTTGGTATCAGCAGACCGGGGATTGAACCATCAACCTTCCGCACCAAGGCTGTTGAAAACTTTATGGACTATTTGAATTAGAGCGATACAATACAAATACGATGGAGTCGCGATAACTCGAAGTGTAAAAGGAACCGTTGTCTACTTAGTTATTGACATGTTCGAGTTATTGACATGTTCGAGTTATTGACATGTTTCGAGTTATTGACATGTTCCGAGTTATTGACATGTTCGTCGAGTTATTGACATATTCGTCGGGTAATTGATATGTTCGTCGAGTTATTGACATATTCGTCGAGTTATTGATATGTTCGTCGAGTTATTGACATATTCGTCGAGTTATTAATATGTTCGGGTTATTGATATGTTCGAGATATTGACATGTTCGAGTTATTGGTATGTTCGAGTAATTAACATGTTCGAGTTGTTAACATATTCGAGTTATTGATTTATTCGAGTTATTGACATGTTCGAGTTATCTATATGTGAACGCTATTGATATGTTACAATAATTGATATTTAATACCCATAGACGATTAAAACTCTTTAATTGTCAAAGTTTCGACCACTTGGTAAAGAAATGTAAAGGATATTTTAGAATTATTGATATGGTCGAGTATTGATAAGTTCCGAGTTATTGATATGTTATTGACACGTTCGAGTTATTGACATGTTCGAATTATTGACATGTTCTAGTTATTGATATGTTCGAGGATTTGATATGTCGAGTTTTTGACAATGTCGGGTGAGCCATTGCTTTAATTTTTAATTCATTTAAATATCTTAGTTAATTAGTTAATACTTTATTAGCGAATACCGTGGTGAGAATGTGCATTTTCGCATAGTCATAGTGCTCATTGTACGTAGATGCAATGAGACGCCGAGATTACCAGTCATGGTTGATACTATTGCAGCTTTTACTTGCTTTATCTTTGCTTTTCATACCTATACAGACTGGTGATCATGGTCAGCTTTTGGATGTTACTACTGTTGGGTACTGGGCTCTGCAGCCTCGCCACTGGAAGACGCTTGAGAGCGGGCGGTAAGTTGAATAAAGAAAAGTATTTATTTATTACAGTGTCATCCGTTTTTAAAAATATCAGCCATTTCTGACTGAATAGTAACATTATGTTTTATTGTTTTGTCGTATGTGATAAACATGGATGTATAAGACTGTAGATCAAGGTAAGACTGCTGGCTGAGCCTTAGCTTCATTAGTCGCAAACGTTTTCTTAACCTTTTCTCACATACAAACGCTTTTAGTGCATCTACTGCAGACGACGTTTGAAAACATTGTAGCAAACAGATGTAATTACTCATATTGAGCAATTTCACCCTTTGTCACAATGCTTTCAACTTTATTAAATAATTGTTATAACATTTTTAGTGAGTTTTCATAAGTTTGCCTACAGGTTTTCAAAGTCGTCTGCTGTAGGTTTTCTGAATAGGGTTAATAGAGCAAAGAGGGATACACAACTGCTGTATACGTTTGTCTACAGTGGGAAAAGGGTTAATAGATCATAGAAGGATACAAAACTGTTGTTTTAAGTTTGTCTACAGTAGAATGAAGGTTAAAGGAATATAGAAGGATACACAACTGTTGTTTAAGTGTGTCTACAGTAAGATAAGGGTAAATATATTAGAAAATGATACACAACTGTTGTTTAAGTTTGTCTACAGTAGAATAAGAGTTAATATATTAAAGAAGGATACACAGCTGTTGTTTAAGTTTGTCTACAGTAGGATAAATGTTAATAGAGTATAGACGGATACACAACTGTTGTTTAAGTTTTTCTACAGTAGGATTGTGGTAAATATATCATAGAAGGATACAAAACTGTTGTTTAAGTTTGTCCACAGCTAATAAGGTTATATAGAGTATAGAAGGATACGAAACTGTTGTTTAAGTTTTTCTGCAGTAGAATAAAGGTTAAACTAGTATAGAAGGGTACACAACTGTTTAAGTGTGTCTACAGTAAGATAAAGGTTAATAGAGTATAAAAGGATACACAACTGTTGTTTAAGTTTGTCTACAGTAGGATAAGAGTTAATAGATTAAAGAAGGATACACACATGTTGTTTAAGTTTGTCTACAGTAGGATAAGGTTTAATAGATTATAGAAGGATACAAAACTGTTGTTTAAGGTTTTCTTTTACAGTAGAATGAAGGTTAAAGGAATATAGAAGGATACACAACTGTTGTTTAAGCTTGTCTATAGTAGGATAAAGGTTAATAGAGTATAGAAGGATACACACCTGTTGTTTTAGTTCTTCTACAGCAGGATTGTGGTAAATATATCATAGAAGGATACAAAACTGTTGTTAAAGTATGTCTACGGCATGATACAGGTTAATGGAGAATAGAAGGATACAAATCTGTTCTTTAAGTTTGTATACAATAGGATAAAGTTAAATATATCATAAAAGGATACACAACTGTTGTTTAAGTTTGTCTACAGCAAGATAATGGTTATTAAAGAAAAGAAGGATACAACACTGCTGTTTAAGTTTGTCCACAGCTAATAAAGGTTACAAGATTATTGAAGGATACACAGCTGTTTAAGTTTGTCTACAGTATAATAAAGCTTAATATATAATAGAAGGGTACACAACTGTTGTCTAAGTGTGTCCACAGATAATAAGGGTTAATACATTTTAGAAGGATACACAACTGTTCTTTAAGTTTGTATACAATAGGATAAGGGTTAATATAATATAGAAGGATACGCATCTGTTGTTTAAGTTTTTCTAAAGTAGAATGCAGGTTAACAGAGTAACGAAAGGTACACAACTGTTGTTTAAGTTTGTCTACAGTAGGATAAAGGTTAATAGAGTATAGCAGGATTCACAACTGTTGTTTAAGTTTGTCTACAGTAGTGTGAGGGACAATACATTATAGAAGGGTACACAACTGTTATTTGAGTTTGTCTACAGTAGAATACAGGTTAATAGATTATAGAAGGATAAACAACTATTGCTTAAGTTTGTCTACAGTAGAAACGATACTGTTGTTTAAGTATTTCTACAGTAGGGTGAGGGTTAATTCATTATAGAAGGGTACACAACTGTTGTTTAACCTTTCCCCCCATATAGACGCTTTCTGACGCCTCTGCAGCAGACGGCTTTTTGAAAACATAGCGACAAAAGAAGAAATTGCACAAAACGTGTAATTTCTCTTTTTGCCACAATGTTTTCAATTTTTAGTCATAGGTTATCCATTCAATTATTGAGATATTCTATGTTTTGACAAACTATGTTCAAAGTCGTCTGCTGCAGAATTGTCATATGAGGGAAATGGTTAAGTTTGTCTACAGTAGGGTAAAGGTTTGTAGATTATAGAAGGATACGCAGCTGTATTTAAGTTTGTCTACAGTAGGGTAGGGTTTAATATAGTAAAGAAGCATACACAAATATTGTTTAAATCTATCTACAGTAGGATGAGGGTTAATATATAATACACAATTGTTGCTAAAGTTTATCTACAGTAAGATAAGGGTTCATCCTGCACCACGTGATATAAACCCATATAAATGTTTTGAATCGTAGTCTAGAAACAAATATAATCTCAAATTGCGTAAGTTTAGACCAGTCTCTGCATCCGAACAGATTGGCCAACCATAAATCTGCCCTTTTCGATAGTTGTAAATAGAAGGTGTTTCTTTGCTCACAATATTTATCTCACATCGGTTGCGATACAAGTTTCCAGCTTTAAAGAGTGTTTACATCTGTTGTCTCAATCGAGCAAAACAGTAGGAATACTATTCATTAGTCGCCGGGCAGAAGCCCTTTAAATTGTTCAATGCATTATTAAACAGTTATTATTCGATAAACGGCGATCAATATAGGAAAACACTAAGAAATGGAACATGGGCATATTATTTGACTTGAATATTAGAAAGGTATTGTTGATAATCATTTTTATGAATTATAAAATTGGCCCAATAATGTTGTACATGTATATCTAAGAATTGGACAGCTCCTTGCATTGGTAATGCATTATAATCGTGAACCAGTTGGACTTTTTCGATTATACTTTAGTTCTTTAAAAGTTATAGAATCTGTTATCGAGTGTAGTTTGCCGAAAATACGTCACTTTACTGGAAATTACGCGATGCTCCAAAGAGGTGTTTAAGCTTCAATTGACGATACATAACTGAAAACTTATCATATTTCAAAGATAATTAATATTTTGCTCTTAAATATTTTATTTCATACGTTTTCACTGATTTCTTTCACTGAAATTTATTTTTTAAGGAAAACAATTGAATGTTAGTATACAAAATATTTCATCATATCCAACTATTGGAATCAGCGACTGTCAAAAATCGATAACTTTGAATTGATTAACTTTAGGTTTTTGCTCTATAACATTTTTATTTTGAAAAAACTTAAACATGCACTTATCAAGTTTACCAAAAAAATATCTCCTGAATGCAATTATATTTTTTAATAATTTTTATCTTAATAATATGTTCGTCCTTTTTAACTTTGAATACCGTCACCTACATTTCCTTCTTCATTTCATATAAAACGGCCCTTTTCCCGTTATTCTTTACATGTTCTTCAGTTAATAACTTTTTTTAAAAATAAAAAAATTAACAGGGCACTTACGGCATAATGTAGGCAATTCATTTACCTTTTGTTTAAAATATGTTTTATTAAAATAAAAAAAAAAAACTTTGGTCCTTTTTATCATTTTCTACAAGAACTACTTCTTTTCAGCGTAAGATTTACGTTTCCGTGATTTCTAGCGAATGCTTCCGATGATTACCGACCATTGTAGGAAGTTATATGATGTGCCATGAATCTATTTATTAGTTATTACCGCGCAGACTTGTATATTGCGGTATCTTACATATATATCAGCATGTAATGAAAAAATAAGCTGAATAATCTGTTTATTACATTTCATCACCTCTGATTTATGTGAGAAAGTAGTCAGTGGCTTCGAAAGAATGTTGTGTAAGTACTGGTAAGTACTGGTGTGGGAAAGCCAGGAAAACATGGGTAGGTGCACTGACAGCCGTGATATGACCAAAGCTGTTCAAAGCGGCGTTAAACTCCAAACAAACAAACAAATCATTTGTATGGTGTTTTACGCCGTTTCTTTTCAAATTTGTTTCATTTATATCGCGGCGTTTTCCTTATGTTAATTACCAGTACTTCTGTTCCATTTATATTGACATAAGCTATTTCTTAAAGTCTTTTGTATGACTCGTTTGAGGAAGAAGAAGAAGAAGAATATATCGGAAACATAATCTCGATCTCACCACCCTTGTATCGACCGCCCTCGACGGAGCTGACATGAGGTGTTTATGTGAATTGTGTAATGTCAGTAGTTAAGTGTGTCAGATCAACTTCGGTCATAAGCCAATTATTTATCATAATAGAATTAGGTCGATGTACTATTTTCGGACGAGACCTGTTAAGTACGTTAAGTTAAACTGGACGCCAGAACGTCGAAAGTTGAACCAGTCATCATAACTGTTTTACGACATACAACACATTTAGAGCAGATGACATGGAAAACTTCTAGGCAAAAATATTAAAAGTCTATTTGAATGAAAGTATACTACTTGAATAGAGATGAAAACATTGTGGCAAATGAGGGAATTTCTCCTTCTGTCACTATGTTCTCAAATCATGTCTGCTACAGAGGCGTCTGGAAATTTCTGTATGTGGGATAGGGCTCTTCGTCAAGCGGGCTACTACAAACACCATTTTATATCTAAACTAACAAAATTATTTCCGGCATTCGGAGATATGCGTAAATCGAAGATGACAATCTTTTTCGCACATACATCTAGACAGCCACTTTTAAAAACATATTGGAAATTATGTAATTGAAAGTACAATCCATAAAAAAGAGTTGAACATCTTGTGGCAAAAAGAACATTGGCTCAATATGAGCAGGTTTTCGTTTTGCCACAATGTTTTCAAAAGTCGACTGGTGCAGATGGGTCACAATGTGTCAGTATTTTGTTAAGGGAAGGGTAAATAAGGTGTCACGGTATTCATTTGTGACACCTGAAGTCGTTGTAATTGGGATGTCATATGAACATATTTGTTGTTGATATTGATATATGATTGTGAAGTTTATAGTCATGTTTTAATTATTAAAGGGGCTTTCAGAAAAGAAACTTCTAACTTAATTGCTTTAATTGCTAAAAAATCGACGATATTTCAATACGAATAAGTTCTTCGTTTGCCATGCTGTTTTCAAAATGTGGCAAATGGTTTAGAATGTTAAATACAAATATTGAAACATTTGGCGAACATATGTGCGCTCTATTGGCTCTTAATGAAAGAGCAAAATTTGGTCAGCTCCGAAACACCCAACAAAACGAAAGTTTTACATGTTTGTGGATAATAAATAATCTGCACAACCCATTAATGTCATTTATAACAAACAAAGGCGCATGGTATACCACCGTGTGTTAACCAGTACCCAATTACAACAAAGCTATAAGAGACTACTGAAACTTATGTCATTATTCCCAGAACAAAGGCGGATGGGATATAGGTTTAGCAAACTGCCGTGTTTAACCAGTACCCAATTACTACAAAGCTATAACATATTACGAAAACTTATGTCATTATTCCCAGAACAAAGACGATTGGGATAATGGTTTAGCAAGTCTACAGTTAAAGGTTTAAGGTCGTGAGAAAAATGCCCAAGATGAGTTGTGATGACCATATACTACTACCTTCTATTGTTATGTTTAACAATGTACATAATACACCATTCTTCCCAGCCAACTGGCTACCAAATCTCATTAAAATCATACCAAAATACGAGCGAGCAAAGTTTCAGTCGTATTGGCTGGCTAACATTCTACACATATCAACCGATGACACTAATTATGTTAAAGTTAAAAATATTGCCCTTATCGAGAATCACGTATACCAAGATTTGAAGGACATTTCCTACCTTTCTAGCACCATTACCCCATACACCATTCTTCCAAGCCAATAGCGCCAGTAGCATTGACGACAGGCCCTTATCGAGAATCACGTATACAAACATTTGAAGGACATCGGATAATGTTATTAAAAATATATCTGAAGTTGTGGAATCACCTTAAATTGATATTCATATAGTTGTCTGCCTCGAAAACTATCTTTAGATGGTGTCATTCAAATACAAAAAAATAATGTAGATATGTTCTATATACAAACTAACTTGTCCTAAAGACCATCTTCGAATAGCACTTCCATGTCTATAACGACCGCGAATACTCATGTTCTGTATTGATGACCCTGTAATTAAAGACCATCTGTGTACAAAGACCAGTTTGTTCACTTCCACGGGTGGTCTGGTCTTTAAACAAAGGTTTAAGTGTATAATTATATGCTTTTCTCAAGATATGGCATATGCACCAAAACATTAAAGGTCATGTGACAGAGAAAATAAAACAATCTAAAATCACCGTTACTTCTTTAATAAATTGACCCCTGTGGGTTGCCAATTGGTTCATAACAAAATTAGGGAAGTTTAAATGTTTTTCTTGATAGCAATTTGTTTTAAAACATTCTGGAAAAACGTCTTGAATAAAACCAATTAGATTCGAACTTCTACTCAGAAAATAAACTACCTATATGGCTTGATAGGGACCAGCTGTTGGAAAATTAGTCAGTGGTCATGTGACTTTTCTTTTTTCCCCAAATTCGTCCATCCTTCAGACGTAAATATAAGCTCTGTTAGAAAAGGCAAACAGGTGTGACCTGAGAGTCTTTTAATATGTAGACGTTTACATTTGAGACGTCTCGCGAGAAAACCAACATTATGGCAACTGCGTATTGTACGACCAGATCCGCCTGCGCTGTCCGCACATACTGATCCGGACCGACACATTCCTTCTCCGAGGGATATAGGTATAGATTAATGATTCCTGAATATAGAAACAGAACATCCACATGAGGTAAAACGTGTCTATCCGGGTTAGCCTGCACGGCATGTTTAGACTGATCCGGGTCGACACTTTACGCAGAGACCACATGGTTGGTTTTCTCGCGAGATGGCTCATTTCACTGGAGATAAGCTTCCAGTTTTATCTGTTAATAATTAAGAAATATCACGTGACCAAGTGCTAACAAGAAGTTTTGAATAATTGATAAGACAAGGGATTACAAGATTATTTGACCCGTCCGCGAGAAAACCAACATTGTGGACTCTGCGTAAAAGTATCGACCCGGATTAGCCTAAGCATGCCACGCAGGCTTACCCGGGTAAACACTGTTCGCCTCCTGTATATTTCCTGTTTCGGGAATTATTAGTCTACACCTCTATCCCCCTGAGACGGAATGTGTCGGCCCGGATCAATCTGCGCAGATAGCGGAGGCTGATCTCGGTCGATACATTACGCAAACGCCATACTGTTGGTTTTTCTCGCGGAACGGCTGAATTGCGCATTATATAGGATGTTTCTTCATTAATATTTGATAGCCAGTGATACATTATTGGCAATTCAATACTCATCTGGAACAAAAGCATGCCTCATTATTATTGTTTTGATTTCGACAGTCGTGTCGGGAAACCTAAGTCAGTACACACTGTCGATCTAGGGATTTCGTTAATTAATTAGTTGATTAATTGATTTATTAATGGATTTGCGTTTTACGCCGTTTTCAACAATTATTCAGTTATATCACGGCGGCCAGTTCACATGTGTGTTTCCTGGCTTTCTCACGACAGTACTCCACACAACATACTTTCCAATCAACTTCCTGGATATAGACTGTTAGCCAATTGGTGAAAGACGAATGACGCTTGTCGCAGTGACTTTTGTCAAACCCGAACTGATATTCGAACACACTTCTAACCCCTTGATTGACAGCCCGCGAGTTACCGGGGCTATGGTTTTGGACAAGATTCTTTCCATTGATTGTCGTTGCGAGGAACATTATTTTTTATCTTTTGAACTTAGAAAATTAACTTTAAAATAAGTATCCATGGAATACATTCAATCCATTTTTGTTTTACTTGTTGTTGTATACTATTGTTTCTAATGCATGCATCTATTAAATGACGAGGAACACATGATGTTTAAGTCTAATAATACACAAATTGAATTGAATTGAATTATTCGTCATGCACTAAAAAGGAATAAGTTGTTGTTTGTCGGGCTCTTTGGTGATAGGGGAATTGGTTGTGTATTGTATCATCAGTGTATGCTTCTTTATGATATATATTAAGATGGCCTCATTGTAAAATAGCCAATGGCTAAATGAGTCGCCATCTATAAATAAAGTATTATTATTATTATTATTATTATTATTATTATTATTGATTCTGACAACACCGCATAAAAGGTCGTCTCGAACGGACCGTCCCTGTACATTAACATAACTATACAATAATCGGAACACTCGACAATCATCGCTTGTCTGTCTCGTTTAACTATAGGTCAAAGTATACCAAATACATACGCGGAAAGCTGATCAGTCAAATAGTCAGTCCCTTTAGAAACATGTGCGTGCCTAGAAATTAGTGTTTATACTAGGGATATAAATAGTTACCGATATAAATAACCAATTATTCATATAATCTTCTAACCGCTTAATCAGTTAACCGGTTAAAATTATAGACACTCAATATGCATTTGCTTCCGGGTTTTGTTATTTCTCTTTTTATTTTAATCGTTGTTAACTTTACTCGCATTTCCCATGACCTGGAAATATAAATAAGTATAAATTGTATAACATGCGGTTAACCGATTAACCGATTAACCGTTGACATCCCTAGTATATATATACCTTCACGAAATTGCATTTAATATGTGACACTGAGTTTAAATGCATCGTATATATGTATAGGATGCACTGGAACTGTTTGATTTGATCGTTTTGGTAGTTTATCTGGTAGTGAGCAAAGGGTGTGCGGAATAACAGTTTTAGCCCAGTCCGAGTGTGCGCAAAATGTTGAGAGACATCTTCGAAATAGGAAGTTTTACAATTTAGGGTTGAAACTTGTTGATTCACATGGAATGAAAATGAAGAAGGACATTTATTAGCTAATCTTTCGACAGTATGAGTTATCTTCACTGTTGATAGTCCACGATTTTGCAAGTGATAATTTGATTGGTTGACGCAAATGTCAATCTGGTACGACCTCCAATAGGCAGTCATCAGATTTATGACTGTTTGCCATTTGCAGCGAAACTTAGGTCTGGGTTTAACCCTATCGCTGTCAAGGCAATTAAATATTTTTGCTAACACTGCAAATTCAGATGAGACAGGTCGTAACGAGCTGTCTGTCCTGAAATCTGCATTATTTGCCACTTACATGTAGTCATTAAATTTTACCAAATTACTTATTGGACGAAAAATGGAGTGGTCCGAATTACAACATAGCAGTGAAATGCGACTGTGATAGAGTTGATGAGATTGATTTTCATTCTACAGATAATTCTGCTAAATCCTAATGAATTGTAGTCTGCTTTTCCAAAGGAATATACAAAGATAGCAAAGTAAACATCAACTGTGCAATGGTTAAAGATTTTATTTTTTATGTTGAAAGGCATAATGTCGTCTGCTGTCCGGCCTTTAAATTCGCAATGCGGTATCTGGAATAATAAGGGTTAACCTATTCCCACATACAACAAACCATCCGCTAACGACATCAACGCAAACATATGGAAATTCCAAATAAAATAAAATAAAAGTATTGAATAAATGTCAAAGGATTGTACCTTTTACATTTGATATACTAATTCCCATATACAACAAACCATCCGCTGACGACATCAACACAAAATTATGGAAATTCCAAATAAAATAAAATAAAAGTATTGAATAAATGTCAAAGTATTGTTTGTACCTTTTACATTTGATATACTAAATATTATTTATCTGACATATTGTATTGTATATGTACTTTCTTTTGTCTAAGTCATATTCTTCCACTTTGTAATTTTTTCGATACTTGCCAATAAAGGATAGATAGATTGATTGATTGATTGCTAATAAAGAGAAAAAATCGCTTTATCTAAAATGTTTTCAAAAGTCATCTGCTGCAGATGCGTCAAAATGCGTCTGCAAGCTGGAAAGGTTTAAGGTCGTGAGAAAAATACCTTTAGATGAGTTGTAATGACCATATGCTACTACCTTCTTTTGTTATTAACCCCTTATCTATTTACAGTGTACATAGAACATATAGAATAGTCTTATCTATGCTTGAATTCGGGTCAATTCGGGTCAATTCATTTGAAACAAATGATTGGCTTGTGATAAAATATGTATAGTAGAACGAAATCGTGAAGAATAAAAGATAAATTGTGCGAGCTTTCTGGAATTTGACCATGATTAATCACGTTCGAAGAAGTGTTTGCCCATGTCACACTGACGAAGGGTTACCTTCGATAATCAATAAAAGAGAGTGTAGTGGATGTCTTAAGTCAGATAGGTCGTTTTCTTTTATAGTATTTACCTAGAAAACGAACGCCGTACGATGCTGTGAAACTTTGGAGAGGTTGACCTTTGGTGTAAAATAAATAATATGTCGATTTTTTTGCGATAAAAGCAAGTGACCTATATTTGGATTGCATGAAGATAAACGGCAGTAAGTAAAACATAAAGCACTTTAATTTATTTAACACTGTCCCTCATACAGACGCTTGCTAATGCCTCTGCAGCAGACAACCTTTAAAAGCAGTATGGCAAAAGGAGAAATTGATCAAGATGAGCAATTTCTCCTTTCGCCACAATGTTTTCAACTCTGTTTAAAGAGTATGCTCTCATTTGTACAGTGTTATGGCCATATGTTGTCAATATCGTCTGCTGCAGATATGTTGTATGTGGGAAAAGATTAACGCTTCCCCTCATACAGACGCTTTTTGGCGCCTCTGCTTGAAAACACGTTTGAAAACATTGGGTCAAAAGACGAAATGTGCTTATTATGAGCAATTTCTGCTTTTGCCACATTGTTTTCGAGTAACCTTGCCATATGTTTTACCAATTGTCTGCTGCAGATGTGTTGTATGAGGGAAAGGTGATCGATTTCCAACATAAAAAAGCTGCAGCAAATAACTTCGAGCACTTGTATTTAAAAAATATATATATGAAATTAAAATAATTAAATTTAGATGAAAAATATAAGGCAAAATGAAATATTGCTCTTTCACCTTTTTATCAAAATGTTTTGAAAAGTCGCCTGCAGCAGATGAATCAAAATGCGTCTTGTATTATGGAAAATACTTATTGCATATTATTGCTGGACCTTTCTTGTATGAATATATCTTCTTAAAAATATAGTTTAAACGTTGAGGTTTCTCAACTACGTGTTATTGTTTAACTCTTGCAAGTTAAAGGTAAAATTAACATTGATGTTCAAAATCAAATCTGACCTTTGACCTTGTTGGATCAGAAATATAGTTCATTTATGCCATACATTTCTTGTGTCGGTATTTTAAATATTGAAGCAAATGCAAAACCTACAATTCTGTATTAAGACTGCCTTCGCATACTTTACGACTTGAAACAAATATATATGTATATATATACACTCAGTTCCAAAAGAAAGTGTGTGCACTTTTTAAACTGAAATATATCATGGCTTTTTTTTTACGTATCAATCTAAATTTTTGTACACAACCTTTCGTGTATATTTGCCATTGATCAACCATAAATCGTACACCAGGGTTTTGATAATTTTTATTTCGTTCGGTTAAACGCGATTTGTCGAGATTTTGGCATGAAATCCGAGACAAATGTACGTGCACATACATAATCCTTATGCGTTATACAAAACGAAAATTACATTTCAGTTCTCTGTAAATATTCATAGATCAAGCGAAAATCAGCTTATGGAAGCATTAATCATGCTTGCACGTGGTGACAACGTTGCTGACGTAAGTAGGGCATTGGGGTGCCATA
>JAUELF010155639.1:0-14873 GCA_031471495.1 Clinocardium nuttallii | reverse complement strand
ACATGGGACCACACCAATATCACATAGGACCACACCAATATCACATAGGACCACACCAATATCATATTGGACCACACCAATATCATATAGGACGACACCAATATCATATGGGCTACACCAATATCATATGGGACCACACCAATATCATATGGGACCACACCAATATCATATCGGACGACACCAATATCATATGGGGCCACACCAATATCATATAGGACCACACCAATATCATATGGGACCACACCAATATCACACCAATATCATATAGGACCACACCAATATCACATAGGACCACAGCAATATCATATGGGACCACACCAATATCAAATGGGACCACACCAATATCATCTGGTACCACACCAATATCATATGGGACCACACCAATATCAATATCATATGGGACCACACCAATATCATATGGGACCACACCAATATCATATGGGACCACACCAATAGCATATGGGACCACATCAATATCATATGGGACCACACCAATATCATATAGGACCACACCAATATCATATAGGACCACATCAATATCATATGGGACCACACCAATATCACATAGGACCACACCAATATCATATGGGACCACACCAATATCATATAAAATCACACCAATATCATATAGGACCACACCAATATCACATAGGACCACACCAATATCATATAGGATCACATCAATATCATATAGGACCACACGAATATCATATAGGACCACACCAATATCATCTGGGACCACACCAATATCATATAAGACCACACCAATATCTATATAGGATCACACCAATATCATATAGGAGCACACCAATATCATATAGGACCACACCAATATCATATATGACCACACCAATATCATATGGGACCACACCAATATCATATGGGACCTCACCAATATCATATGAGATCACACCAATGGTATATGGAATCACACCATTATCATATGAGATCACACCAATGGTATATGGAATTACACTATTAGCATATGGGATCACACCAATATCATATAGGACCACACCAATATCACATAGGACCACACCAATATCATATAGGACCACACCAATATCACATAGGACCACACCAATATCATATAGGACCACACCAATATCATATGGGACCACACCAATATCATATGGGACCACACCAATATCATATAGGACCACACCAATATCATATGGGACCACACCAATATCATATAGGACCACACCAATATCACATAGGACCACACCAATATCACATAGGACCACACCAATATCATATGGGATCACACCAATATCATATGGGATCACACCAATATCATATAGGACTACACCAATATCATATGGGACCACACCAATATCATATGGGACCACACCAATATCATCTGGTACCACACCAATATCATATAGGATCACACCAATATCATATAGGACCACACCAATATCATATAGGACCACACCAATATCATATGGGACCACACCAATATCATCTGGGACCACACCAATATCACATGGGACCACACCAATATCACATGGGACCACACCAATATCACATGGGACCACACCAATATCACATGGGACCACATCAATATCATATAGGACCACACCAATATCACATGGGACCACACCAATATCATATGGGACCACACCAATCACTACTGCATACACAGGGCATTAAATTATAGTAACTTATCCATTAAATGTATGTTAAACTTGAAAAACCCATTAATTTACCCCATTAGATCCTGTAATAGTAATTTTAACAGGGTTTAAGACATTAATGGGGTAGCCTGTTAAAATACCCTGAAATATCCTTTTCATGGCCATGAATAATACCCAGAATGGCCTTAAACAATGAAGAAACAGATCTTACAAAATTAATGACCATAAAAAAAGCATGAAATCTTGTTATACAATTTTTTAACATGTTTATTAATGCCCATTAATAAGCTGTTTTCTTTTTAATGGCCATGAAATAGCCAAGTCACATTTTAATGCCCATGAAAATATGTCAACACTTCCAATATGGTTATTTAATGGCCATTATTTTATAAATGCCCATTAAATAAAATTTGAAAATAAAAAAATATATAAAAAAAATTTAAAACAAGAACGCCGCGTTCAATAAACGCTTATGCCCCCGGTGGTATCCTTGACATTATATTTTGAAAATTATCAAAGTCCCAACTAGATCAAGGTCAAGGACAAATAAATGTTGGGTGATATATGTGGATCGGAATGGTCCAAGGCAACAACCATTCAACAATTCAAAACATTATAGCAAGCAGTGTTGATGCTAGACGAAGCGGTTAAATCTAGTTAACCAAGAAATAGCCTACTTGAAACTATTTAAGTCCAAATAAGGTCAAGGTCAAATGAACGTTGGGTGATAGATGTGGAGGGGAATGGTCCAAGGCAACAACCATTTAACAATTCAAAACATAGCAAGCGGTGTTGATGCTAGACAAAGCGGTAAACTCTAGTTAACCATGAAGTAGCCTACTTGAAACTATCTAAGTCCAAATTAGGTCAAGGTCAAATGAACGTTGGGCGATACATGTGGATGGGAATGGTCCAAGGCAACAACCATTTAACAATTCAACACATTATAGCAAGCGATGTTGATGCTAGACGAAGCGGTAAAATCTAATTAACCTAGTATGCACGGACGGGCGCATGTACGGATGGATGGACGGACAGGACAATCACTATATGCCTCCGCATCTATAGATGCCGGGGCATAAAAATACAGCTGAATTTCAATACTTTAACTTTGTTATAATGTTCAACAGCTAACACCTTGCGTCTTAAGCATTTTTAGGCAATTCAGTATGTCACTTTGTGCCTTCAAAAGTTTAGAACTTTTATTGTTTATACCCAGAACTAATTTTTTATTCAGAAGTGAACAAAATTAAAATATGAGTGTCAAACAGTTTGGACATGAGGCCCCACATTTTGTGGAGTATCATCTTGATCTAATCTGTTTGCATTGGTTATCAACATGTTTGAAAATTCACCACTAGCATGCAAAGAGTTAAATTACTTAATACAGAAATTACTGTGATATTTATTTCACAAACAGCACACCTGTCACCATGTTTTAAAACCTTTTCCATCATATATAATAATATGCAGCTACTGTTCTACATGGATGCAATTTTCTTTTTGCCACTGTTCAGAAACCAAATCAAGTCATTCTCTTTATGCTCTACGGCAGTCACTAATGGATGAGATAACTCGTTCGTTTTTATAAGCGAACGTTGAGAAGTTTTCATATCTGTAAACCACAGTCCAGTATCATCATCAAATTTTACACTATCAAACCATTCAACAGCAGCAAAGCATTGTTTATTGACCGGAGACCGACATTCTGGAACATGCTCCACAAAGAAACAGATTCTTCCAAATGCGACAAACTTTCCTGTGTCTAACTTTTGATCCTGTGAGCCTCTTGAAAATTCACTACACACAAATGATGAAACAGTTTTGGCCATTTCTAGTTCATATGACTTTGATGTAAATTTAACAGTCCTTTTTGTAATTGGGTGGACTTCTGTATGGTAAAGGTACTTATATATTGAGCACTTATCACAAACTGGGTCATTGAGTGTCTTATGTATTGATCGCAGATCTCTAGCTCTTAAAAAAATTAAACGTCTTTTTTCTGTTCCTCGAGCTTTTGAGAACTCTAAACTGTCATTTTCAGAATTGTCATCTCCAACATCTGGGATTTCAATGTTTGTTTCAAGAAGAATTTCTTGATTTGGCATACGTCCTGAAGGCATCATAAAGTGACACCAGTCATGTATAATAAATGCTTCAACAGCTGTGGCCTCTGGATATCTCATATTAAGAGCTCGTTTGCAGATCCATGAATTAAAGCGTTCAAAAACGTACATCCAAGTTCCATATACTGGACCATATCTTCGAATTCCATCAGGAATATGATGAAGTATATGTGTGGTGATGTTTGCTAGTGACAGCGGAAAATCTCTTTCAAGAAGAGCTAGTGCTCTGTTCAGGTTTGTTTCAATATCATCAATGTCATCAAGTGATATGTTTTCACGA
Source organism: Clinocardium nuttallii (assembly GCA_031471495.1). Lineage (NCBI taxonomy): Eukaryota > Metazoa > Mollusca > Bivalvia > Cardiida > Cardiidae > Clinocardium > Clinocardium nuttallii. Next base: position 10,827 of record JAUELF010155639.1, on the reverse strand, counting down.
CAAAGACTTTTAATACTGTCAAGAAGCAGGAAGAGAGTTTCTCGACATTGCTGTGACAATGTGTTTTTGAGACAGAATTTTAAAATCCCCTGTGTGGCCAGTTGCTTCCAATCATGTGATTTGAGGCTGCCAGGCTTACTTATGAATGGGGATGGTTTCAAGCCAAAGCCAATAGGTACGCGGATATTCTTAGCACATTTGTCCGCTTCACTTAACTCTAATTTTGTAAGCCTATAGGGTAGTGCTGGATCATGTGACTGTGTACCTGCAAGTTTTAGCTTTTTGCGTTCTGCCTGGCCTCCCCTGAACATGTCGTGACTGGTGAAGATCTTTGCAAGTTGTGTAGACGACCCATTTTCTTCTCTGCATCCAATATTTTTTCATTGTTAACATAATTACCCGTGAGAACATTCATAATGTTTTGAACAACATCTTTAACAGTGTGACAACAGTCTGGTAAGCTTTCTTTTACGCGGTTATGTCCCGGTAGCTTAGCGAGAGCATAACTCTTTTTACAACCAGTTGCTGAGGAAACCAGCTGTGCTCGAGTCTTATTTGAAGCTTTTTCATATGCTGCTCGATAAGAAGACTCGTCTTCAGATTCTCGCAACTTCGGTCTTTCGGAATGATCTTCCGCCTTCGAGACAAACATTGTTTTATCTTTTCGTAGAGGATCCTTTTTGTCTAGGTATGATCTGTTTGAAAGGTAAACAACTTTGCTCAAATGTCTGTTATATTCACCCCTCACATAGCACCAGTGGCAACCACATAAGCTCCCGCTTCCATGCTGATTAAATAGCTTTGACAGTCCTGGATAATCCAAGATATGAAGCAAAAGTTTCACCTTCACATTGACTGGTGCATTCGCATATGCACTGAAACCTTTACACTGAGTTAAGAAAAGCAATTCATCCACTAATATTTCTAAATATATACTGAGGTTGGATGATTCAGACTTGCCTTTGGCTGGTATAATCCCAACTAGATTGATATTTCCAAATGCATTCCTGACATGTCTAGGCAAATTTAATATTGTTAACATCATTGGTGTCATGGAATAAATAACACCAATGTTATGGAACGGGTTAACGCCATCTAGTTCAAGAGCAAGAGCGATACCCATTTTGTCTCCAGCAAAATAACCATCCTCGGAATAAAGTTCTCTCCAGGCAGGTGAGTGGTGAATGTCCCACATATCATTTTCATTGTACATGCTACCAGGATGCGACATAACTAACTGAGCAAGATTTATTTCACCATACAATCTGGCTAGTCTTGGGCCAATAGGAATGTAGATAAACCTTCTTCTCGAAACTGGTCTAGACCTTTTAGAATCTCTGTTTGAGCTTAAATACCTTTCTTCTCCACATACAGGACAGTTTAACATGTCCGCATACTGATTTGTTTCGCTGTTCCTAAATATCACACACTCATTTACACAGACACTAAATACAATCTTCTTAACAACATATGGATCAATAAGCTTTCGGGCTTCATAATAGGAAGATGGCAAAGTGTTGTTTACATCATTGTGTGTGACTTTCTGCATTTGAAGATTATGTGTAAATGCAGCTTTGCTTATTGATGGATGCCCAATGAAGAGAAGAAAGTTCATAGCCAACCACTGTAGCGCTGTCATGCTGGAATTTGGTAATGTCTGTATTGCTTGGCCTTCTTCATAAATGTTTTTATCATAATGGAATGACCATGGATGGTTGGCACCAGTATCTACATCACTAGAGTCACCAGAAGAACCACTATCAGATGTGCTGTTATAGTCATCATCCTCTATACTTGATTCTTCACTACGAGCAGAATGGTCACCAATTAATGTAGGTTCATCTTCAGAACTGAAAAAGAATATATATTTTTACAGTTAAGTCTCTCTTTTACAACCACCTTAAAGATGTATAATGTTGGGCCTTTAAGACAGATGACAACTTAAGGCAGGATGAAAGCAATGCAGAAACTCCTACAGAAGGTTTCTTTCTGCATTGCTTTCATTCTGCATTAAGCATCAATATGATTTTAAACTCTCTCACGATCATTCTATAGAGTGGTCGTATTAGCCAGAATTTACTGTATATGTTTATCACATAAAGTCGCCCTTGACAGTGCAATAAAGCAGTGCCATAAGTTTCGTATGGCACAGTGCATGGTTTCCCTGCTTTTCAATGAGTGCTGCATGTAACGGGATACCAAATGACGTCGTGTTTATGACGTTACTTCAGAAGACATCAACGTTTTAGCGCCAAATGTATAGGCCAATGGGGCAATGTTAATTTCGAAGACTGAAACCCTATAGTGTGATCACTTGTAAGAACCGTCTCAATCTTTTTTCTACCAGCTGTCTTATTTTTTCTTTCGGTCTATCATAGATATCCTATTTATTCATCTGATTTTCTTTTCTCATGCAAACCATTATGCACCGTATAAGTCAAGTGTGACGGCTCCACAGACCATGTAGATGAGAAGATTTTAACAAGTGGTCACACTATAGGGGTTGATGGGGAAATAAAATAAATATACATGGAAAGTGTTTTATATTCTCGTCTTATCTTGAGCTCTGGAGTAAACCCACAACATTGGGTCCCAAGGTCACAAGCTCTACCACCTCGCCACAAAAGCGGGTTCTTGTAGCAAGACCAATATGATAGTGGGTGAACTCCGCCTCACGGAAAGAGGTTTTGACAACTCTGCTCTGGAATTTGGAAAATGCTGAATATATGGTTTGTCATTGACAAACTGTTACATTTGCCATGCAACAGTTTGTCAACAAAAATCCATTATTCAGCATTTTCCACATTAACCGTACGCAGTTACATGTATAAACAACTTTTTCCGTGCCCCCCCTAAACATTTTGTCAGACAAAATAATAAGACAAACAGAAAATATTAACCATTTAGTTTTGATTTCCTTCATTTTATTATGTCGTGTAATCTTAAAAATCGCCGAGTCTTGTTTCTTTGCATTCATAATACAACAGATATATTTGCTTCACGCTTGCCACTTTTGTTTGAGGGACGACATATTGAAAAATATGAAAAACAGGGTATGTTTAAACCAGACATTGACTTTTTCTTATATTACACGTGACCCCCTATTGTTTCACTGTTTTTCCCAAAGAATATGAATAGATCTATAGAATAAAGCATGTCTGGAATGTGGAAAAGGAATACAAGTTTCCAAAATCAGTTGGTGAAAATTGGGAATTTTATATGAGTTATATAGGGAAATGGAATTGGTGGACTCATGGATATATATAGCTAGACCTATATACTTCTTTGGTGGACTGTAACCTATAATAATCTTTCAATGCAAATTATAAATGGTTGTAATTTCGGATGCAATCTTGCTGCCGACCAGCAATAACATGTATAATGTAATCAATATCATGGATTACAGTCAGTACGTCAACCTACCGGTTAGTCAACCTGTTATATAGAAAACGAAAGGTCACTACGTCAACCTTTTAATATAGTGTGAAATTTATGGTGTGACAAACAATTGCGGTTTGCGGCTGAAAAAGGTCCGTTTAAAGGCCGCCTTACTCTATCGTATTTGTAATCATAATACCGATTATTTTGTAAATTAAGATTTTCGCCAATTAATAGTGATTTACAGTATTTTGACTACGAACCTGCTCTGACTGGAAATCGATGTTGTTCGCCCCGTCGTTCGTTCGAACAAATGCCTCTCTTCACCATCAGCTTTTAGCGGTGAAGATTGAAACGAGATCTCAGAATCAGAACTGTAAGTATGCGTGCGATCATTCAATCCATACAGCTTTTCGTGTCGTTTTCTGGTGTTGTAGTTTAAAGGTTCGCCGACATCTTTACACAATCGGCACACGCATTTCTTTTTTGACGCCATGCCTGCGGACCATTTACTTCGTACTTTCGGTTAGCATCAGTTGGGTATAAAATTTTATGATCCTTGTCAATAAACGCTTATTCAGCTATAATTCAGGAAAGCGTCTAACAATTATAGTGCAGTGTGGCAGTCTGATAAAGTTTTGTCGGTGTCAAACGAGTAATTTGATTGGTTAAAACAGATAACATGTGCAGCGCGCAAAAAGCAAATAGACAACAAGAAATATTGAAGCTAAAAATGGACCAATTTAAAGCGTGTTTGACGGACGATGGGCGCAAAGCCATGCTTGGTAAGTGACTTGATAAAGGAAAATGCCCTACATGTCCGATATGAGCCATTTTACGATATGATCAGCACAGTTTAGGCACATGTTTTGAGATCGTAAATATTCGTCCAAACACCACCCCGACATAAATATGGTAGACACAATGTGGAAACTTTCCCTGATTTAAGGAGATTTATTTACACACGTTTGTTGTGTAATTTCTATGAAAAAATCGGGGCTGGAAAAAATCTCACTCGTCCTGCATGACGATTACTGGTCCTTATATTCTAAGTCCTTTGGACCGTATTGAGCACAAAGTGTAAAATATGGATAAAAAGTCGAAACGTGTTGGCATTATTACATCCTGTGGCTTAATCCGAGCCTTCTCTGTCCCTAAACCAGCCCCTTTTACGATTTTTGGTATTTCATGTTGCTGGGTTAGGGTCAGAGGAATTTCTATAGTGAAAATGTGGGACTATCCTCCCCCGAGGGGGAGAGGAACTTAAATCAATATATCTCTATAACCATGCATTGGATTCATATTTCAATGTTATAAATATATTATCAACATATTTATTAACCTATCTGAACTTTAACTTTTGTTTTTTAAACCATTATGTTTTAGTTATAGGCAATCCAATTCAGAGTTATCTAATAAATCAAATGCCTCGTGTATACATGTTCTTATGCCATACACATTTGCTGTTACCTTTACCACAGCATATCTGAGGTGTACAGAACATTTCTTTTCGGTCCAGATAGGTTAAATAATATCTAGATAACAGATGTATAGTGTTGAAATGTTCATTAAATGATGTTTGACAAAGATATAGTGGTTTAAAGTTCCTCTCCCGCGAGGGGGAGGAATGTCCCGCATTTTCACTATAGATATTCCTCTGACCCTAACCCAGCAACATGAAAAATCAAAAATCGTAAAATGGGCTGGTTTAGGGGCAGAGAAGGCTCGGATTATCTGTGGCTGTAATCTCTACTTGTATTTTTATCAATAATAAGCATAAATAAAAATCCATTTGAACGTTTTCTCTATGTGAGTTGTTTCTCACTGCCTCCACCCCCATCCACTGTTTTTTGATTTGTATTTTACCTACATTTTGAAAAAAGTAACCTTGCTGATAACTTTTGAACCATAACAGGTACAGCATTCATATTTCACATGTGCAATACCTGTGACAATACCTTTCCCAGCCAATAAGAACCCCCCCCCAAAAAAATAAAAAAATAAAAAGCAGACCATAATTCTCTAAAGTTGCTTGTTACATTTTGAATTTAAACAATATTGATTAATAATCGCTTTTATTCAGGGAGATGCACGTGTAAGAAAAATAATTCTCTATTTGTTATTGGCTCGTCTGTTTTTCATAGAATAAAAAGTCGAGTTAGTGTGAAAGTCTTGTATTCGTCGGCATCGTCTGCGTCGTCCTTAAACTTTAACCTTACCTCATAACCGTTCAACATTTTCCAATGAAACTTGGTACATATGTTCCTAGGAATGAAACACATACCTTTACTAAGTCACATAACTCTAGCGTTAATAATTACTGAGTTATGCCCCTTTTTGGACTAAAAAACGGACGAGCGTTGGCACCCACTCTGCGGTGCTTTTGTTGTTTTTATGAAATGAGTTGACTAAAATGAATATGATGCTCTGCAGAGCCTTGCATTATATTATTTAAGTCAATTTGTTTTATAAAAACAATAATAAATAAGCACACATGTTAGATCCCCTATTTCTATTTGCAATATCTAAATAAAAAATTTTGCTTTCAGAAAATGGTGTAACATTTGAGATGCTCCTTGAATTTACTGAAGAAGATGTCAAAGACGTTTTCCCAAAATTTTCGGATCGATTCCAAGTCAGGAAGTTCTTATCCATGCGTAAAGAGCATAAAACACCGATATATGCTGATGACAGTGAAGGTACTGTACATGAATCGGAGCAAGAATTGGACAGTTCAATTGTATCTGAATCTGACATTAGTGTTATTGATGAAAGTAAAATCTCTACTGCAAATCGATTTACTGCTGATGAAATGCTTGAGAGAAAGATTAAAAGAGGAAAACCAACACCTGCACAGCTATTTTTTCGCAATTTGCTAAGGGATGCAGCAGTAAGTGCCAATGTTTGGAAACGTGCCCCTCCCCTTGCAGAAATCTCAGACAATAAGAAAGTATTATTCTTTGCCGCATTTGAAGTTTCACCACAGCTTTTGCGTCACAAAAAAGAATTATGGAAAAGACTTGGAGAGAGTCTACAGAACAGACGGAAATATTTGCTGGACAAGCAAATGGGGAAAAGGTCGAAAAAAAAGGTACCAGTACAAATGGAAAAGCCTAATGAAGAGCTTACAGTTGGAGATAATGTGTACCTCCTCTCCAGTGAAAAAGAACACGTTGGGGAAGGGATTTTAATTAAAAGAGGTAACATGTTTTCTGAAGTGGTGGTGAAGAAAGTGATGAAAGAAGCAGAGTTACCTAACCCAGTTAATGGACAAACCAGTCTAAATGAAACTTTGATAAAACATATTATTCAGTGGAAAACATGTAGATTAGATAGTAAAAAAATAAAATATGAGGCAAAACAAAGAAAGTCTACTACCAAGAAAATTGAAACACATGTGGTAAAACAAGCAGAGTCCATGAAACAACCTTTCACAGAGAGCAGTAAGATAAGTGATGTCCCTGATGTGCACATGCCTAGTGATTATGAGCAGAACCAACCAGGAACATCATCTAAAAACACACCAATTTTTAAACCACTATTCACAGACACGTCGGCTATCGACATTCTACAAGATGACAATTCTGATCAGCCAGAAGAGGATTCTGACACAGATTCAGTAAGTTTGTTAACAGAGAATTCGGACATTCGAGTGTATGAATGGGCCAAAGGAGAGCTTTTTATAGGTCTGCTTCAAGGACAGTCCATAGTTAACTGTGAAAAACCAGTGGCAAGAATAATAACGAATCCCGAACCAAGACTGAAGATTTATATGCAAGAAAACAAAACATCTGAAAGAATACTCAAATTAAACAGGTCTGATGTACAGAATCATCCTGATCCTAACTATTGTGTTCTAAAAACAAAATTACCAGTTGACAGTGTTACGGATGTTATAAAGATACTTAATGTTGAAAAATTCCTGGACACCTTGAAAAAGAAGTTTGAACAATATGCGCATGACATGTGAAATTAAAAGTTCAAAGAAATAATCAGTGTTAACCCTTCTCATGCTAAAAGCGTAAAGTGACGCTTTTTGCAAACTGTAGACCCAAATCAGACAGCTCCTAAAAGAGCTGTCTGATCAGGGTCTGCACTGTTTGCCTATATATAATTGATTCTTGCAGACACAAATCAACACTTTTAGTTGGCAAATATTTCTTAATATCTGTTTAAATGTAATGGCTCAGGTCATTTAACAGAGTTCCAGATAAGAAGCCTATTTCAAATACTAAAATCCTCATTTCTCAACCAATCCCTATGTTGTGACTAGAATTGCCTTGAGGACACTATTCTGACGATTCTTATGAGTGGTAACTTGATAGGGTTTGGTGAAGAAATACGGATTTTAGTATTTCAAAATCGCACATTATCTGGAGTCCTTATATGTGAAAAGCAACACATTAATAAAAGAAAAAATGTCATGATTGTTCCTATTAACTCTACTGTGCACACATATATGCACAGTAGGACTTTAACCTTTTACCTCATGAATATGTGTGCTAGACTCCACCCACTTTGAATTTTGATTAGCCTATTAATAAGTACATATGGACAAATGTTTTTCATGACAAAGAGCCTAGACTCGTATCTAGCAGATCATATAGACAAACAGTGCAGACCCTGCTGGAAAATGTGTCTGATCTCTGTCTACACTATTTGTAAAAGGCATCTTCTTTTGACAGAATTTTTTTTCTTTGTAGACTAGGGAATTTTTTGTTAATGTTGGCCAGAAAGTGCTGTAGCTTTGGAACCATTGTGATAAATAGAGCATTTTTTCCTTTGGAGTAGATGCCCAATTTATCACATTGTTTTCAAATAGAGACTTTTACAGTGGTTATTTATGGAAATTGCTTGATAACTCTTTTCATACTGGTTTTTTAGTCCCCTACCATGTAATTGTATGGGGACTATAGGTTTGCTCGATTCCGACCGTCCGTCTGTCTGTCCGGATTTCGTGTCCCGGCTGTATCTTCCACATGCTTGATAAGATTTTGATATTACTTCTGTTCACACAATTATTCTCCATAACAAGATGTGTCATGCGCAACACCCAGCCTTCTATGCCCAAGGTCAAGGTCACTTTTTGCGGTGTCCAAGTGACCCTTTTAACTGACCAAATGGCATCGGAAGCATGCTTCCAACCCCATTAATTTTCTGTTAAAATATTTCATGGTATTTTTTCCAGTCAGGAAGTAACCATGAAATGGGCTGTTAAAATTGAATGGCTCTAAATCATGGGGTTGTTAAAATTTAATGGCTCTTAATCTTGCATGGTTTATCAGGATTTTAAAGGGATTTTTTTATGGCTTTTTAAGTATGTCATTAAAACATTTGACCATTAATTTATTTCATGGGATGTTAATGGGTATTTATCACCCTGTTAAAAGCTTTTAATGGTCCTGTTAAGACTTTAAGGGTCATTTTTTAATGTGACTTTCATGGCTATTATTTCTTAATTTTTAACAGACTTTTAATGGATGCTGTTAACAGGGTTTTCAAGGATGCCATTAAAATAGTGACCATTAAAGCATGCAAGATTAAAGAGGTTTTTTTAATGGGGCACCATTAAAACTAGATGAAAATCCTGTTAAAATTTTAAAGGTATTTTTAATGATGATTTAATGGTTATGGCTTGCAGTAGTGGACACAGGTGAGAAATATTGGGTCATATGACCATCTTGTTTAAAAATATTATTATTTGTCCAGGATTGTAGTTTATTCATTTCTAAGTATTTTGATACCCATTATGTGATATAAAAATGTAACTGACCAACTTCAGCATATTTTAACATTTTTTTGTAATGTTTTGGACTTTTTTCAGCTATTTTTCCAGCTATTCTTAGCAATAAAGCATTACAAAAAGTCTAAGTTATCACTTATATGTGCTCACAATGGATTCTTATAACTAGCATATAACTGGCAGATACATACTAAGAAACATATAAGTGACTTATAAGTGGCTTATACATATAACAGGCTTAGGTCAGTTTTATGTGACTTATATGTAACTTCTATGTAACTTATATATCTCTTATAAGTTAAGTATAAGTTGCTTATAAGGGACATATATGTCAGTACAAGTCATTTTGGTAAGGGAAGGTTTAAGAAAGTTTTACATTTGGTTTGTATAATCCTTACCAATTTGATACTGAGACTTTTGCTGCAGACAGATTATTAAAACATTGTGAAAAGAAGAAGAGATTGCGTATTTTGATAAATTTTAATTTATAATTAACCAATACATGTAGTTGACAACAAATCATGAGACAATATTTTCTATATATTGTTTTCTTATGAGAAAAACATTGTTCTAAATGACTAAAAAAAAAATTGATTAAAATAATTGCCACTTAAATTTAATCAGTTTTTTTCCAAGCTGATCTGCTATTGGTGACTTGACTATATATATATATTCAACTTAATACTTAAAAAGGGGATTCTATATCTATGCAAAAGTATGGAAAATCTCTAAAAAGAAAGTATAATTGAATTATGAATACTGAATTAATTACACTATCTCTTTTACCCTGTCTATTAACCCTTTACAACATAAAGATGCTTTCTGACGCCTCTGCAACAGACGATTTTTAAAAACAATGTGACGAAAGGTGAAATTGTTCAAAACAAGCAATTTTCCCTTTTGTCACTATGATTTCAACTCTTTAAAAACATTATCCTTAAATTTAAAGAGATAAGAGCAATTTTAAGCTCTACTGGCCAGAGGCAAGAGGGGCTTATGCCATGGTGTTGTGTCAGTTGTGCATGTGTGCATCCATCCGTAAACTATTGCTTGTTAACACGATACTTAAGGTTTGATTGTATCTCAATCAAACTTATACAGTAGTTAGAAATCCATGAGACCTTTCGCAAACCAGCCAGATCCGCCAATGATAGACTGGATTATGGCCCTTGAAATTGTCAAAAAATGCTATAATATAGCTTGTTAACGCGATACAGTCTTTAGTTTTGATTGTATCTCAATCAAACTTATACAGTAGTTAGATATTTATGAGAGTTCGGTTCCTTTTGCAAACCACCAAGATCCGCCCATGCAAGACTGGATTATGGCCCATGAAATTGTTAAAATTGCTATAATAAAGCTTGTTAACACGATACAGTCTTTAGTTATGATTGTATCTCAATCAAACTTATAAAGAAGTAAGATATCCATGAGAGCTCGATTCCTTTCGCAAACCAGCCAGATCTGCCCGTGCAAGACTGGATTATGGCCCTTGAAATTGTCAAAATTGCTATAATAGAGCTTGTTAAAACGATATAGTCTTTAGTTTTGATTGCATCTCAATAAATCTTATACAGTAGTTAGATATCCATGAGAGCTTGATTCCTTTCTGGAATCCGCTGTGGTCGCGTGGTTAGCGTCAGGGATTTCGAAACAGGGTGTCCCTGGTTCGATCCCCAGTCACGGCAATTCGGTCATGGTGGAGT
>JAUELF010155528.1:0-14874 GCA_031471495.1 Clinocardium nuttallii | reverse complement strand
TGTGAGAACGCCAGGAACAACATGAATAGCTGAACTGGTTGTCGTGTTATGACTGAACCAACGTTGTCCTATAGCGTTAAATGCAAATTAATCAATCAATTTGTGTAGACACTGAAAAGGCTGATCTTGACCTACACTTTTCAGAAATATCAACTTGTACCTTTTCCTATGATTGATCTTCAATTTCGAACCGTTGCTTAACAGTATTTCAGCTCATACAATTCATTCTGCGTCTTACCAACGTCATTCTTACATGACCCAGCAGTTTTAAATGAATGAGCAACAAAACAGATTTGGTTACCAAATCAAACAGAAATGACAACAAACTAGATGAGTTGGAGTAAACTAAACTGGTCGTTTCCCACATAGAATATATTGTATTACTCGATCAAATCCTATGTGCATATCATCGGTCGATTATTTTGAGTACCTACACTATAGGGCTTGAGTGTCAAAGGATTTTAGACCATGGGAAATTTCCCTTATGTAGAGCTCTGAACTTACTCTACACTGCAGTCTGAACCAAGTAATTTAAGTCAATACCAAAATACACATACAACAAATCTGCAGCAGACAACTTAAAAAAACATCTTGCAAAAATATGGAATATATCTATAAATGAAGGTATAATTACTGGAAAAAAAAGAATTATTGTGGCAACATAAGGAATAAGCTTTATTGGAGCAATTTCTCCTTTTGTTGCAGTAATTTAAAAAGTTGTCTGCTTCAAAGACTTCATAAATCTTATGTATGTGGTAAGGGGTTAAACGCAGAGGATCTTTATTATCGTTATTTGAAGTTGTCAAGTGACGTCTGTGATTGTCCACATGATGAATTGACTTTCCCTGACTTGTTTTTAACGGGTGACCTTCATTTTTTACAATCTTGGGCCTAGCTGATTTTCTGAAGAAAACACAAAAAATAATGGTAAGAAACCAGGTGAAAACAATGTCATGTGCCTTGTCATGTTAGAAACAAGTTTTAAGAAACATTTGAATAAGAAATGTGAAAATGATCAAATACGTGATAAATAATTACTGGATATATATTTATTTGATTATACGTAAAGAACTGACTCTGTCGCTTTTTAAAAATTCGCGAAAACACATGAATCCAAATGCATTAAGTAATCTGCCAAACAGATCAAACCCTTATACATTTCAAACACAAAGGAATAAGTTTATACTGAGTAAACATGTACAAACCCTATAAAACAATTAGAACTTAATCATTTTTATGAAAATAGTAAGCAAATGACAGAATGTTAAAGGGTAAAATCCCTGACACCATCGATATAGTTATGACCCACATAAGTGCAAATGACCTATTTCAACCACTAGGAACTGTCAGATCATACACCGTTCTGTTCACAAAACAATAATGTTATTCTACATAGAATGCATGTATACACGTACGATTATTTAATGTAAACAGCATCTCCAGAGGGCACAATCATTGGGAAAGGGGTCGCGTATTTTAGTCAAACGCTTGTTATGGTCACGTGACCATTACGCGTTTTGGTTTTTGTCACGTAACCTTATCGCATTTTGAAGTAGATTAATTTCGACGCGTCTGCAAAAGGCGCCTTTTGCAAACGTTTTTAGAAAAGGGGAATAAACTAATAATGAGGTGTTAATGAATTTGCAACAATTACCGTTTAATTACCGTGACGAACTATGGGGCTTATTTATATTGTCTCAGCATGTTTGGTAAATGATCGTCAAAAGCTGTTATTTTATTGGTTGAGTTTGAAGTCCGACACAGCATATAAACTTTTCAGTGATTGACATTACAAATGGACTGGCTCAAGATACGGGTGGAAAGGTGGCCATTTGTCAGTAAAAACTGTTGAGTCGAGTATACTCAGTGTGCGAGAAAGTGTGAAAGCACCTGCTGTCGTGATTATATTGAAATAATGTTGAAACAGTATCAAACTCATATGAATCCAAGTTTTTAAATGATATAGGTCCCCCATTTTATATTTACATCGACACTAAAGTTATGAAACCAAAACCTACCTACCAGCTGGAGCTCAAGAGTTGCATTGACTTCAAACGTTGAGAACCAGATGTTTCCGTTCGAACAGAGTCAGACTGTGGTTGCAATTCTTATTGGGCGTCAACCAGCCACAGGAACAAATGAATAGTTCTTATTGGCTTATGATAATAAGCATAATTCTGAAGTGAAGTCAAAGCCTTACTATATTAGTATACACTTTTAAGAAATATGATATATCCCAGACTGTTTATTGGAAAGATCCACCATCCCATTACTCAAACATGTAGTATAAATAATGGAGATACTTACAGGGGTTTTACTTTATTGAATATATTCGGAAAATCTTTATAGGTTAGCAATATCTTTTACCAAAATCTTAAGAAATAGATTTAATAAGTAACCATATAAGTAATAGCATGATTCAATAACTAACAAATCATTGTTACTTAGCATGCATAGTCTGCATTTCCATAGGTACGATGGTCTCCAGACGCTATACCAGTCTCAGTGTAAACATGTGAGTAAAAAGGCATTTAAATAGATCTAGCATTTTTCATTACAGCATGCTTTCAACTCCGTTATTAATTATTTGAACATCAAGATAAAAGGAGAACAATAAATCGCTCTATTAAAGAACTTCAGAGCAGGAAGTGGATATCATTTACAAACCTTTAATAAAAACAGCACTTTTGAAACACAGTCCAACCCTTATTGACTCACATACTTTTTCTCTTCTTCTACATTGAATTTTTTTTCTTTTCTTCTACCCCTAATCAGTATCATTAACTCATCCTAGTTCTTCTTTATAGCATAGGAATGCATGTTACATAACATTTTCAAAATAGAAGCCATATATTCGAAAGATTTAATTGCCGTTTGTATTGTAACATTTTTTATGTATAGCTTGTGCAAAAAATAGAATTAGATTAAACGACTTGGCAGAAAATTATGGGGTTTACATTGAGGCACAAGAGGATTTCAGTAATAATATTGGTACTTTTGGTGATTTATTTGTTTAACATTAGCTGATATATCACTAAATCAAAAGTGGTACTAGATTGTTCTGTGCTGTTATAAACGTTAGCAAGGCATTTGCTAATATTACAAGGGAGAATTTGTGGTATGAATTTATAAAACTAGGTCTACGTTGAACAGATTAACACAATTCGTTCTATGTACTCCTCAAAAATAAGTCAAAAATAAAATATCATCATCAAATGCGACAAAGTTTCTTATATAGTCTTGGTATTAGACGAGGAGAACGAGTATATACTTTCCTATTTCGATGTTTTTAAATGGCATTTAATGTTGTTTGTTTTATTAATGCGGGTCTATGTGGCTTATATGTTATTATATTTAAAATGTTTGATATTATACGCAGATGATATCATAGGTGCAAGTGTCGTTTAATATTTTTTAAAAGCATGTATATTTCCTTTTCGACGGTCAATTTTACTGTAGGCAATGGCTGTAATTTACCTTAAGATATTCGCGTTGTATTATTATTTTCAAAGATGTTACAGTCAAAGCATGTTATGTACCAAATTGTATTAGAGTTAATAGAATTATAAGCGAGATATAGCTTCTAATGTGAAACTACTGCTCGGAAACATCACTGAAGTGGCGTGAGGTCCGAGTAAACACTCGTAAAACAGATGATATTTCCATTTTTAAGAAGTGTCATATAATTTTAATGCGCTGCTATCATTAAATGTGCCTTGTCAATACAAAGTAAAATGCATTTTTTAGATATTTAACGAGACTGGCACCTGTGGATGAAATCTAATATCGCTTAATTTGCAAATGGTGCTGACGAATTCCACAAAAAGCTTAATTTAATGCATTACTACTGTAAAGGGTGGAAATTAAAAATAAATGCCAACAAAATTATGATTTTAAAAATGGTGCCCCAACTCCTGCCAATCTAAAATGTTACTATGAAAACGGTATGTATATAGCTGAATGGTGTTTTGATGTAAATAATAAACCTTCACTGATTTTACTCAAAAATCTAAAAAAAAGTTTTAATATGTCTTGTTACCTTAACGAATGAATATTCCATCTTACAGATATGCCGTTGCGATACTACGCTTATCATTACATCATTTACTTATTGAAACTGTCAGAAATAGACTATTCAATATAGAAGAAAGGGAATGTACTCTTATGAATTAAATTAATTGTTTATCAATAACTAATTAAGTCAGGTATTTACAAGAGATGCTGCAAGATGCATCAATTGGCGCGGGGAACAGCATTTTATGGCTTAAGATATACTGTTTGATTCGAAAACCACGAAACTGACTTTTCAATATATATATGATATAAATATATGATAACAATAGTTTTTTGTAAAATACGTTAAACGAAAACAAAAATACCTTTTTCCAACGTGTTGACCTCGATCTCCAAAAATTATTGTAAACATTTGTCTGCGAATGCGCGTCCTTTTTACCCCCTTAATATATTCTTAAAATCGTATAACTAAGCACAATAACTTCGCATTTATGAAAACATTCCAATTTTCCTGTTATTAAAATCCCGGTGGTTCCTTGTGATGTAACATAGACTCCGCTCTGGTACATATATTATCTATTGACACAGGAAGATGTGCGAAACCAAATGGTAAGCCAATTTGTGGAAGGGTTTGTTTGCATGTAATTTAATAGAAGATGAAACATATTTCATTTTGGAATGCAACATTTTGACCGACGTAAGACAGATATGCATTCGTAAGTTTTATTGGGAAAGGTCAAATATGTTTGGATTAGTGCAGCTCCTTGAAACTGAAAACAAGAAAGAAATACTTAATGTATCTATGTATAATGAAAATGCAATGCATATAAAGGAAACACATGTGAATAACGGATTTTGTTTTTAATTTAAACAAATAAATTGTTAAATTATATATTTATAATTATAAATTCTAACATTGCATGTGTAAAAACAACGTATGCCAACTTTGTATTTTCGTTTCGGACAAGATTGGATTGGATATCTGAATATTTGTTTTTAACTTGAAATTTGGTATCTGATACAATGTGTTTACAGTCGTTTGCTAAATGAAACAAAAAAAAAGATATAACATTGGAAAAATAGCTACAATATAATATAATATAATATGTTATTAAGGTGCCGATAATGTACATACTACATAAAAGATAGATCTGCAATACATTATGCAAGGTAATCAGAGCGCAAACAATGGCGTTATAACGAAAACAATATCAGAACAAATTGGAATAAGATAAAAAAAAAAAGAAAGAAGCATAAGGTAAATAATGAAAGATAGAAGCCTGTTTTTATTATTCATATATATACTTGTGTATTTATATACATACACTCATATATGTATAGATATAGAACATAAGTCTGCAGAGGCAAGAGTAAAAAGTCGTCGATATCAGGAAATGTTAATATCAGATACAAATATATTTATATTTATTTTAAATTTGTGTGCATTTGACACATCTTGTAATTATGGTTAAGATACATTCGAATTCGTGTATTATGACTTTGGTTCTCCAACGTTTAATAGCATTTTATATTTATAGTTTATTGAAAACCTACAATTTGTTTATTTGCTTGCTAGTAGTGCAGAGATTGACCAGATTGCGCGGATGTACGGATTGATGTGGATCAACATTTAACGAAAATGATCTACAGTAGGTTTTCGAAGATCACCTCTAAACTATTTAGTATTGCGCACCATGTTACTTTCTTCAGTTTATTGCTAAAAATCGATTTTAACGTTCAAATGCAGGATTCTCATTGTCTCTGTAAGGAAATTGGATTTATTTGCCACAACAAAAATCTCTTTCAAAAATAAAGAAGTCAGGATATTAGCCATATATGTCTAGTAAATGTAGAGAAAAGTTGATTTTCGACACATTATTCCCTGTCTTGATAGGTTCCCTGGGAATCTTAACGTCAACGTTGTGCTAACAATCTGACAAACTATCTCCAAATGTACAATAGGTCCTCATAATGACGAATCCCTTTATTGGTCCGGAGAGTATTTCACGTTTACAAAGTTCCTGGTGATAGAATTTCTTAAAGAGACTGTCTCGCCATATAGGTGTAACAATTTATTGTTTAACCCTTATATATATTCAATTCAATATATTTTATTGCATAAAACAACAAACAGTATGTTTAAAGCAAATAAAGAAATTATAAAAAGTCAATATATACAGAGATACACATTTTGACGCATATGCAGCAATCGCCTTTGTCAGAATGTTCAGTATTATTTTATTCTTATAATTATATTTATTGAGCTGTATGTGTATGTCTGTTGAGATTCCGATTATTTTTTCCTACGTGCTTTGAAAGTCGTCCGCTGAAAATATGTCGAATGTTGGAAAAAGATTACACAACAAAACAATTCTAAATTTTACTCCACCCTTTCCCACATACAACACATCTGCACTAGACGACTTTTAAAAAACCCATGACATTTCAATTATTTTTTCCTACGTGCTTTGAAAGTCGTCCGCTGAAATTTGTCGAATGTGGGAAAATATTAAACAACAAAACAATTCTAAATTTTACTCAACCCTTTTCCACATACATCACATCTGCACTAGACCACTTTAAAAACATCTACAGTCGCGGCAATTCGGTCATGGTGGAGTGCCCTTGGGCAAGGCATATTTTCTAGCCTAGTACTAGTTTGTTTACACAGGGATTATGAATAAGTAAATTTAATTGTGCGCTAAACGACCTTAGCTGTCGATGCACCATAAAACAATAAACATTAAAAACATCTAGACACAACTAGGGAAATATAAACCCACACTTCGTGCTCAGGTGCGCAAATAAAGAAATCTCGTTCTGCACCCTGCTGGCCATAATTTTCACATGCCAGGAATAAATTAAACGGGCTTGGCAGAGGGTCTCCCAAGGAACATTTGTGTCAAATCATGTTCAAGCAAAGCTTGTTCTTTTGAACAGAAAGATTAAAAAAAAATACTATAAACTTATAATGCAAACAAGTTCTATCCCCTGGCGGCCATGTTGTTAAACGGATTTGACCAGTTTGACTTGAATCATTTAATTGCATAAGAAGTTAATGTCATTTAAATCTGAAAAATAATTTGACCCCCTTTTCAATCAATCAATATAGCTTGGAGAAATTATGCAGATTATATTTAAATAAGACAATACTGCCATAAGAATGCCTGCCACGTTTTTCAACCAATCAATATGGATTGAACATGTTTTGTAGTCGGCTACTTAAAGAACATGTTTATCATGAGAATCTTACAAGCTGAGTTTAAAGATTAGATGATTTCCGTATGTTCTGATGCCGTCGTAATCAAAGTTTTACATAAACTTTGAACAATGTGGTGGTCCTCTTCTAAATCGTTCAAATATTTGATACATTATTAAAAGGAACCTTTACTGATAGGATGTCCACTCTTTATTGTGTAATTCCAACTCTGTCAACTTCCCCCGATATTAGCAGTTACACATTTTCTACGATACTATCACTCTCGGATGTATTAACGGCCATCTTGGCCGTCTTCTTTTATTGAAAATTGAGTTGTCTACTATCTTTTTCATCCATGATTGGGAAAGCACAGGCGATCTTTCTATGGTCAACATGTCTCAATCAGAGATAGACTTAACAATTCACATCCTATAGCGCTCTCCAGATAACAATTAATGTGTACTTTGTATAACTAGATAGGGTCATTAACATGTAACCGCTCTTTAATGAGTCTAAAAGAAACACGCCTCAGTTTTCTTTCTACTTGCTTGACCATCAGAAAAATAGTGCTTATTTTTGGTGAAGATTATACTTAAATGGCTTTATTCCGGTTTTTCATAGATTGCATTACTATCAAATACCCAGGGTCGATAGCTGTGTTTAAATGACGCTTCGATTCATTGAAAGTGACCACGGCACATTTTCTAGGGTTGTATTGATATCTCCATAGACAAGAATACATATAACAAAGGTTAATCATTTCCTGTAAGGCTTAACTAGACAAAAGAGGAAGAGTCATGTCGTCTGCAAAATACGGGGCATAAAACATGAGACACTTCGATTTGAAAAAGGTATAGGTCAAGAAGTGAGTTTATACATGTATATTCAAATGTGAACGGTGACCAGACCCCCATCTTATCAGTATCTGTGTTGGTACACTGATCACCATCCGCCACGACCCGGAAGCATGTGAAAACGGTCGATGTAGATGGTGATTGAACCGTTGACATACTGGCAGACGCGGCATCAGAAACGCATTCGTCTGCAAAAGCACATTGGACTTATTTATCTATCTCACATAATTCCGACTAAATATTTCAAAATAATTGATCGATTTTGCGCTGGACATTTGTAATACAAGTATTTAGCTCTTGGAACATTGTTTCGCATTGTTCAGTGTTGTTTAAACTTGATCCGTAAGTGAATTCACAAAATAATTAACCAATGTATTCTCAAAAATCTTGCACCCTCGATGCGAGATATAGCTTGACAATTAACTTTAACATCTAAAAGATTCTTTTTTCAATTTTATAATTCGTCTCCTTTCTTTACTTGTTACTATTAGCTTAATTCATTATAAACTGTAATGACTGAAAGGGTAATTAATGCTATCTGATTGGCAATTTAATCAAACATTTTTTGATTAATCAATTTCACTAATATAGTGACTTACATCATGGCTAACGGCCTCCGTGGTGAAGTGGTAGAGCGTCCATTTCATGCGCGTAAGGTCGCGGGTTCATTTTTATCCCTGGTCGAGTCTTACCAATTAATTTAAACATGGTGGTAATGACGTTTGGGTTTCTGGGATTAGCTTTACCACTAGCTCGCCGGAGTGCAGAATAAAGGGAGCAGAAGTACTGGTAAATTACCAACATCATACAAACAATTACATCATGGTTAGAGAAGGTACTATTACTATCGAAATTATGTTTTCTTCGTAGACTTAACATATTTTCAATATATCATAGGGTGTACCTTCGAGGGAAGACACTAAAGTATGAAGGACACATACCAGCGTGTAGTATTTGTAGTTACAGGATTTCCAACATAGTCTATGCATGTTCCTAATGCCGCTTAACGAATTTCCTCCAAACGATATTCTGTACCAGCCGCTTCTGTAATACCAAGGGAAATACAATCTGCTTTTGTCAAGTTGGCGTGGAATTGATTGATTAACGGCCAATTTCTGTTTTGGGGCGATGCTGTTCAGATACATATCCTTCTATACAGATCATGTACTTTGGTGTGAATACCATTACCCGCTCAGCCATGAGCATTTCTTTTACCAATGTTTTTGAACTGTCGGTGTTATTGTTAATTTAGACTCCATTTATTAGCATCAGATAAACACCTCTGATCCGGTATAGATTGGGATGCGCTATGAGTATAAGCCTCCATTTTAAAATCATCGTTATAATCAGCATGAACTTCCTAATCTGTTTATGTTATACCAGACAGGTTATATGGCTCATCATGATACCCAGCTTAGACAAAGTAGTCATTATCGTACAAAGAGCTTATCTCGATATTAAACAATGCATCAACCTTATGTGAAACAAAGGAATTTGCATTAAGTCTTAGTCACAAGATCACAATTGATAAGTCATATGTCCAAATGTTAAATAAAATATTCGAATCTTTACATGCTAAAGTTATTGCGACTCAACTGTATTCGTTGCTTTTACAGTATTTAAATAACGTTTAGGATATTAAATGTTAAACCAATTAACTTGAGTTATTCGCTTACATTATTGCAGTATGATTCAGAAGAAAATATTTGATATATTTGAATTAGAAAGAGAAGAAAGCAACGTTCGATTTTTACCTGGCCTGATTTGAATAGAGAAGAAGAAAAAAAACACTGCAAGGCATCACTTTCACCGGAGAAGACTGTTTTTAAGGAAGTAAATGTCCTGTATTGAAACAACTGAATTGAAGTCTTTCATCTCCAAATTAACTAGATACTTCCACCAATAAATTTTAGTATTTTTTCTACAGACATTTTGAAGCTTTGTATTTGTCGATAAAACTGAAATAAAAGACAATCTGGAGCGTACATGTAATAACAAGCCATTCAACCGGTGTCCATGTTCAAGGCACTATTGGTCACAGTCTATTTTAAATATATATTGAGACAAGCGTTTGGTGTTTAACGCCGCCTCCACGAATATTTCAGTTATATCACGGCGTTTCCCAGATACGTTACCTGTTTAATTGGTTCTTTAATCCTGACACCAGTGAATCAGTCGTTATGCTTACACCGCTAATCTGAACGTCAAGGAGAGTACAGCAATTGCTGCCATTTTAAAAGTATTTCTTTGGTATGAACCGACCCGACCGGGTATCTTACCCGCAACCTGCCACACTTGAGGTGGACGCTCTACCACTACTCCACCGAGGCGGTCAATATTGAGACAAAGCTTAAATGCCTGAACACATGAACTTTCTCCTGTCTCAAAAAGATATTGTCTTTGCATCATACGTGTGAAAGCGCGAGCCGAAGCACGCCCATAGGTAACCCGTACGAATACATCATAAGAGATCAAAACACGAGAATTCCTTACAATTTTACTGTTTTTCACATATCAAATCTCAACCCCATAGGACTTTTTTCGGACATTTTGCTTTCGGTTTTACTGGACTGAAAAATTATAGTAACCTTTCAATTTCGTAACCAGTTAATCCACAGACCGGATAGAACTAAATGGAATAATTAAATGAGACAATATATGTTCCTACTCGATAGAGGAACGAAAACAAGGAATCTCTCATAGGGGATAATTTGCGTGTAATTAAACTCGTTTTCTATTTCAAAATAATATATGTTCAACTAACCGGATGTACACACATCCAAATGTGACGTCACTGTAATGCAAATGACGTCATCGTAAGGCAAGTAATGAATACATAATAAAAGGAAAGCGATAGAAATGGTAGGAAAGGATAGTTTGGCGCGTCACAAATGTAGGTCCGTAAATTATGGTTTAAGTTCATTGGAAGTACTTAATGAAGGGTAAGACGACTATTCTTTTTTACCTGAAACTGAAGGGCTAAACTTGACCGTTTCCAACATACATCAAATATGCAGCAGGTGAAATTGACAATGTTGAAGTTAAAACTAAAGGAAAGCCAAATAATAAATGAAATGAAATGAGTTTGAAACATTGTGGCAAAAGGAAAAATGGCTCATCATGAGCAAGTGGGCCTTTTCTCTACATTGTTTTCATATGCGTCAACAAATCAACTCAATATGCCTTTTTTAAACTGTCTATGATTTCCCTTGGGGGATTTGAAGCAGCATATCAGGTAAATAGTTAAAAGAATGATATAGGGAATTTCCATTCACCCTACAGAATTTAACATATTTCCCTTATAGATTCACACAATATTGAAATATCTTACATGGGAAAGGGAAGCCAGTTGCATTGGACGATTGTTGTGTGGACTATTATTTTCTAGAAAGTCAGGGAAAACAATGTTAGGTGAACTGAAATACCATTGAAAATAATGTTACGCTCAAGACAATCATTAAATCAACCATGTCAATCAGTTTCCAATTATATGTATTACTAGTTAACACATAACTTGGCATTTGAAATCAGAACATTATACAATGCCTTCATGTGTTGTTTTCCATCAACATCCCTGGAAATATCACAGTCAAGTTTCTATCTTTGTTGAGGACTGACCAGGGACCGTGTATTTTGTCTGAGAAAAGTAAGATAATCGTTCTTAGGAAGAAGGGACCTTTATTGGATACTGAAAAGTGGACCTACGATGATATGCCATTGAATACTGTTGATAATTTTAATTATTTGGGTACTGTGTTTAATTATACGGGTAATTTTTCACTGAATCAGGAAACATTAGCTGGTAAAGGATTGAAAGCTCTATACACACTATTAGCAAATACACGTGATTTTATGTTGAAGCCTAAAACCTTGTACCAGTTATTCGATGCATTCGTTGGCTCTACTCTGAATTATGCATGTGAAGTATGGGGATTTGGTAAATCAAAAACCATTGAACGTATCCATCTGAAGTTCTGCAAAGTGCTATTAAAAGTAAAATCATCTACATGTAATATGGGTATATATGGGGAACTAGGGAAATATCCTCCTCTGTATGTGAATAGGTATGTGCGTATCATTAAACATTGGTGTAAGGTTGTTAATACCAATAGTGTTATTGTAAAGTTCTTATACAACGAATTATTAAAAGGTTGTCAGAGAGGAGTAATTAATTGGGGAAGTAATGTTCAATCTCTACTAGACACTTATAGGTTTTCATATATATGGAATAACCAAACAGAATCAAACTTGAAAGGTTTTGATTTAGAATTTAAGAAAAGAGCTACTGTATTGATGTATACAGTCTTGGTATACTAATATGTACAACAGTGGTACATTGCTCACATATAGAACATTTCAAACTACTTTTATGTATGAATACTATTTGGACATTTTACCCACTAAGTTCAGAGTTGTATTTTCACGAATAACATTATCTTCTCATCAATTAAGGATAGAAACAGGAAGGTATGGCAATGGTAGAATTAAGCGCAATTTGCGTACTTGTACCTTTTGCAATACTTGTGATATCGAAGATGAGTACCATTTTATGATAGTATGACCATCTTATATGGATATACGGAAACAATACATTCGTCAGTATTTCTATGTTAGACCGAGTGTGTATAAATTCACTGAACTCATGTCTTCTCACAAAAAAGCAGATCTGTGGAATGTTGGCAAATACATTTATCATGCCATTCTATTAAGACAAGCTAATGTCAATACTGTTATATGAAAATAATTTTGGTTGTTACCTGAATTAGAGTTCCAGACATATTTTTGTTTAAGTGTGATGTTTGGTTCATCCTCCAAAATATAATGTTGTTTCAGTTTATTGGTTGGTTGAGCTGTGCTGTGAAGAATAGCAACAGGGCTCAATTATCAATATACTTAACTATTATCACTAGGATTTGAATTGAATTATTATCATTATGGCTTGAATATATATGCTATACTATTATTATTATAAGCTTTAGCATACTGCTGAAACTATGTCATGTTGATATCTAAAATGTATATACACTTATGATGTAACAAGAAACATGTATGTTTACGTTACGCAATAAAGAATTTGAATCTTTGTTCCTGGACTGACACAGCTTAATTAATTGTTCTTGTTTGCACATGGCATAATCATAATATAAATCAAGTGTTAAAAATAAATCGTGAAATTTCAAACTTGACCTCAAAACAGTACACACCTCTATACGTTACAACGTGCAAATATACTATTAATCTTACTAATCTTTATATTCATTTTTTACACAAAATCGATAAAGATGAGCTGCTATTAAACACATACATGGCGCAAGTTCAATGCCTGTTGTGAGTCCAATTTCACATTTAAAAAGTGTCAAGTACAGCATTAATCTGGTACGAATGATACGAATTCTATTTTTTCTATAAAATGTTTTATCTCAGTTTGTTCTCTGCTCCCAAATTAGCATTGCATCGGGGAGAAAAAACCCAAGATGTATTGTCTTTCGTGTGAATAATATATTTTAAGTTTAATAAAATGATGTAAGTCGTTGTGTTGTGGTGAATCAAAAGTGTTATAAAGTGTACTAAATTAAAGGAATTCCCTGTAGACTAATTAGCCAATCGGACAGCAAGCAGGTATCACATGTCATAGTTCTGATTCAATATATCAACTTGATTATACGTAATACATACATTGTACAATGCGTAAACGTTCTGATTCAATATATCAACTTGATTATACGTAATACATACATTGTATAATGCGTAAACGTTCTGATTCAATATATCAACTTGAGTATACGTACATACATTGTACAATGCGTAAACGTTCTGATTCAATATATCAACTTGATTATAAGTAGTACATACATTGTACAATGCGTAAACGTTCTGATTCAATATATCAACTTGAATATACGTAGTACATACATTGTACAATGCGTAAACGTATTATAAAATCTACATAAATCAAGACTCACTTTGAACTTAAAAACAGCGTTTAGTAATGTGGAACTACTACTAAAAACAATAATGAACGATATTTAATGCGTATGTTGCAATGATATATTAACACATTGTGATGTTGTTGTCTAATTGGTATTGATTTAATTGATAGAAGTGATCGGAGTGTCCATTGATGCAAGCTGATCTGTAGTTGAACCGTTAGATAATAAGTCACAAACACTTCTGAAATGCGAACAGCGCACATTTTTTAGTAATATTTCCATTGACAAGGTGGATAAGTTGTTGAATTGTTGTAATTACGTTAAAGGTGGTTTTTCCGAAGCACCATTTAAATGCTTCGTTGATGTACATGGCATGCACGTAATTAGCAACCGCGGGGGAAGAGATTCCCTGTGGTTCCATGCTAAATGATCTAAATGGATACTACTTTACAGAAGTAAGTTGAAACCTTTTATGAATAAATGACGCATCTGCGGAGCCAGATAAGACCGTGTGGTCGCACAGGCTGTTTAGGATCTAAATAGTCTCAAATTGTATTGTATTGTTTGGTGTTCGTATAGCGCAGCCGAATAAATAGTTTTGCCGAATGAAAAGTGTTCAATATATTAGTGTGAATGAAACGTGAAGCTTATAAACTGACCTATACTATTGAAACCACTACGTAAAACGATTGTAATTGTCACTACTTTACAGCAAACACATTATTAAACACGTGTTCGTAGTTAATATACCCAATTAATTAGTTGTTGAACTTGCTTCAAAAGGATCCTTTCATTTGTTATTAATTAACCCTTTCCCTCATATAGGCGCTTTCTGACGCCTCTGCAGCAGACGGCTTTTTGAAAACATAGTGACAAA
>JAUELF010155417.1:0-14875 GCA_031471495.1 Clinocardium nuttallii | reverse complement strand
AGGGATCTAAATTCAGTGTAATAACGCAGGTCGATCTTGATCACCAATGCTTAAGGTTTGTTTTGCGTCCACACAGTCTAGTTATATTTTTGGCACTGCTTATATTTTCGTAAATTCTTTGTTGAATGTACACTACTAGTTTCTTCTTTTTCTAACTGATCACAAATATGTACATAATGATTAAAAACTCCCCAGATTCCTTATATATTATCATATTATTTCTTAGACTACTGATACAAATATACTAACAATTGATGTAAGGTATGAAGGAGGATGGCCACGACCTCTCCATACATATATACGTTGCAAATACAGTGTAAAAGAAAATTCAGTGTACTACCATGTCTTAAACCTTTCCCATTTACAAAAGAAAATCTGCAGCAGAGACGACTTTGAAAAACATCTAAACGAAACTATAGAAAATATTTAAAAATATTCTTTTAGGCACAATGTGTTCATTAGTTGTCCGATTTATATGCGTCAAAATGACACTGCAAGTTTGTTTGAAATAAGTAAACAGATAGAAAAACAAAACATAATTAAAGATTTTTTTATTTTATAATTTCAATTAAACGAAACCACGAACAAACGATGAAAGTGCAAGAGTCAAAAACCTTGTCTCATCAATCACATTTTTTTTCTCAATCAGGTCCGTCATATTTATATTACAACAACCTTTGTTCTTATAAAACCTCGCGGGTATATTTGAAAAATGTAAAGGTAAGTCAACGGTGCGCGGTCAAAATGAAGCGTTATTTGAAATACAAATATAACATATTGGGTGTTATAGATCTTATTAACTCGTGCCTCTCATAACCTTATACCACATTCCTTCAATATAACATTGGGCGTTGTTGATCCTATTAACTCGTGCCTCACATAAACTTATACCACATTCCTTCAGTGTAACATTGGGTGTTATTGATCTTATTAACTCGTGCCTCACATAAACTGATACCACATTCCTTCAGTGTAACATTGGGCGTTATTGATCTGTTCAACTCGTCGTGCCTCACATAAACTAATACCACATTACTTCAGTGTAACATTGTGTGTTATTGATCCTATTAACTCGTCGTGCCTCACATACGCTAATACCATATTCCTTCAGTGTAACATTGGGCGTTATTGATCCTATTAATTCGTGCCTCACATACACTTGTACCACATTCCTTCAGTGTAACACTGGGTGTTATTGATCCTATTAACTCGTGCCACACATAAACAAATACCACATTCCTTCAGTGTAACATTGGGCGTTATTGATCCTATTAACTCGTCGTGCCTCACATTAACTTATACCACATTCATTCAATAAAATATTGTAAAATGAGAAATGTGCCATATTATTTATTGAGATTGTATGTCGTTTTCAACATTATTTCAGTCATATCTCGGCGATAGTTCACTTTTTGCATGATCCCTGGGGAAACAAACCAGTTCTACACTAGGAACTGTTTCTCGCCGCGACTGAGGATTGAACCTGGGACACTCGTTTCCAAATTCCAGACGCTAACATCCATGCCACAGTGCTTCTGTACAATAGTATATGGCCCGGTTAGAACGCAGAGGAATCCAGTTTCCATGCAAAGATCTGCCAACAAGAGCAATGAAAATATAGTATTTTAGCAATATTCATAATGTATATTTATCCAATTGTAGAATGCCTTAAAATGTCACCCATGAATTATTTATTGCCAGTTAACGTAGTTCTAATGGAATAGTATAAAAGCTTCAGGGAACATAATAGTTTTCACTTAAAATGTAATTGACTTCTCGTCTTATCTGCATACAGTAACAGATGACCTACAATTGATTTCTGAGTTCGATTTAAAAACAACAACCTAAAACTGCGTTTAAAGCCTAAACATTGATTTATTGGAGGTTTGCAAAGGAATTCCAGTTATATAATGGAGTTCAAGTCCCTAAACGTGTATATTTTAGCTTTCTCTCACTGGTACTCCCATACAAGATAATTCAAAGACAAGTGTCATTCTTCTAACAAGCAGACTATTTATTTGTTTTATTTATGTTTTACGCCGTTTTCAACATTTATATTAGAAATACCACGATGCCCGCTCACTTATTCATAAGCCTTGGGTTAACAAACAGGTACTAGGCTAGGAAATGTGTCTTGCACAAAGGCACTACACCATGACCGTCGCGCCGTGACTTGGGATCGAACTTGAGTCGTCCGGTTCCAAATACCCGACGCCAACAAATCGACCTATGTGTATTCGACGACTTTGAACATCTATATGCAAACATTTTGATAATCTCTATCAATGAGAGTGGCACAAATGACTTTTTATTAAAATTAAACATTTTTGAAATAACAAAATTACTCATTATCATTCGTCTGTTTCAGATAAATCCAAATGATCATGTAAGGTGCAAAAGCAAATGGCTACTTGAAGCAAAACATTTAACTTTTTAAATATGGAAACAGTCATCTTGAAATAGGTTTGAAAACATTGTTTGTAAATAAGGAATGTTCAGCAATTTATACATTTTCAACAAAAAATCAAACTCTTCTGTAAAATAGGCGACAATAACCAGGAAGGGTTTAATATTTCCCACTGGCAGACCAATTCTGACGGATGTCTATCTTACTACATTTGAAAATATATTAACAAAAGGAGAACATTTTAAATTGGTTACCATTAAACAGAATATGCCTTTTAATGTAGAACCTGTCTAACTCTCATACTAAGATAGTTCGGATACAATACACCATATACATTTCCTCTTCGTTTCCATTTAAATCGACCAGTTTCAGTCCCCAATTGTCTCTTTCTAAGCGTTTCTTATGTTTAACACCATATATCATTGAAAAGAGTTACCTCTAGGCTTTAAAACCATCCGGAGAAAATGGGGGGTGGGGGGGGGGGGGGGGGGGGGCCCGAGTCAGGAATTAGACAAGAACGAATTCACCAGGCTAAACATTATTATCGTCGTTTTGTACCAAATCGGGTCGGGACAAAACCTGCGTTTTGCATTATCTACTTTCACTTTCAAACCAGGTCAAAATACTAAAAGTGATAAAATCGATCAATTCCAGTGCACCCTATACATATTTACAATGAGTTTAAACTGTAATATGCAATGCATTCTGGTGATGGTGTGTACTAATGTATACGCATATTCAGGATAGACACTCTAATATCTATTTACTTCAACACATACATTAAATAATTAATGTCAAACTAGAATGAACAGCATATAAATTTTCACTAAAAGGTAAACATGGAAACAAAAATTAGACTGCACAGAAATACAGACTGCTATTGGTCTATGTTGTTTATGTTGTTTGCAAACATAAATAATGTTTGAACCCGGTTTGAACATACGATCGCTTTATAGGGACCAGAGAAGTGAGCAGTACAAGCCAGTGTATGTCAGCTTCAATTGATGGAGAAGTTTGCAGTTCATTCTTCATTCAATCAAGTCCACCAATCATGGTTTACACAGCCTATTGGCTGAATATTCCTCAGACCAATACAAGTATGTACAAGTCTTTTGTAAACCAGTATATCCACAGCTGTCTAGTCCCTCGGCTTTGCATTGGGCAGTACATATGGGGCCTGCATTTTGGTAAATATGATTTGATGTTAACCCTTCCTCACATACAAACAATCTGCAGCAGACGATTTTTGAATACAAACATCTTCACAAAAACGGAACAACTTTATATGAAATTATAATAATTGATCAGATTTGAAAATATTGTCACGAAAGGATGAAATGCTTTTCATGAGCAATGTTATCATTTTTGCCACATAATCTGACTGCTCAAGAGGCATCAATATGAGTATATATGAATGAAAGTGTTAACTAGTTTTTATGTTAAAATGTGATTTATTTGTTAACCAGTCAGATTTTGACCATCTCAATATTTTGGCTATCACTGCAGAGAACCAGTAAAAAATAGATGAGAGAGACAAGCTTCAAAATTGGCCATTGCCCTTTAGGATTAATATGTGTTGCACCTCAAATTCTCATTCACTGTAAATAGGAAAACTGCTTCAACAAGTGATTCAGATATCAGCACTGGTATACTTACATACTAAGGCACATTTATTACTAACCTTAAACTGGTTTGTTAACCCAAGTATCAATGTTGTTTGTTTACCCAGGGATCACAAACCAAATAAGTGAACAGATTCCTTGATTAAATTGTAATGTTGTTGAAATAGCCATAAAACCCCAATAAAAGACTCAATAAAATACAAGATAGGCTAGAGTTGATCCAATGATTTGATCACATAATCGTGTATGTACACTTTGGCTTGTGGGTCTTGTGCGTCTACAATGTAGGAGATGGGGCTATTCTTTAACCGATTTCAGTGCAGGATATCAACAGCCTTGATATTAATCTTCCTGTACAATCCAAAAACTTTAACCTTATGACATAAACAAAATTTGAAAAAATTCCTCTATCTTTCTAAGTAGTCAAAAAATGACTTCAATAAAACCTCAATATGTTGTGTGTATATCAATCCTGAGCGCCAACGGGGAAAACTATTAAGTATGGTATGACCCAGCCGGTGATTGAACCCTGGACTTCCTGTACTTACGTTGGATGCTGTACCACTACAACATTGAAGCTGACCAATAAGACATTTCTGGAATTTTTCTTCATGCCATAAACCATATCATTACTGAATACTGTTCAAATATGTGAATACTGTAGATCTTGATCAGACTGCATTTACATCTGGATCTGGATATTTAATATTCATTTAAGTCAACTCGTACCATTTCCCATGCACAGGCTCATTAGTGTATTATTCAGTTATCAGACAAATTCATTTAGGTAATATGCAATAGCCTAATATATGTAAATTTGATAAATTACTGTCTAGTTAAAAACAGAAAGTATTAATAAATCTATGTAGATATATTTCGGAAGGTTATTCTATTCGCGATGACGTAATAAAGCTTGTTGCTGTTCACTAACATATTCTTACTATGTACCTTTTTCATTTGATATACCAAATATTGTTTATTTGATATATTGTATAGTTGTATATGTATTTATTTTTGTCTAATCCATATTCTTCCACTTTGTAAATGGCCATAGACAAATTGTGTCTATACTTACCAATAAAGGAATGAATTGAATTGAATTGAATTATATTATTTACACCAAAATACTCACAAACACAAATGTATTAATAATTACCTGTTGTCAACAAATGAAGCAATTGTTTGGACCCTTTGGCTTATCCCACTGCTTTGCTGGTTAAATTCCACTGCTCCAGTACCACCATCAATATAAACAGTTATTCGGTAATGAATTCATGTGTTATATTATATTGTAAACAAATATTTATGTATATACTCTTAGGATTA
Organism: Clinocardium nuttallii; assembly: GCA_031471495.1. Classification (NCBI taxonomy): domain Eukaryota; kingdom Metazoa; phylum Mollusca; class Bivalvia; order Cardiida; family Cardiidae; genus Clinocardium; species Clinocardium nuttallii. The sequence goes on along the minus strand of JAUELF010155417.1, from coordinate 9,520 downwards.
AATAGTGATATTTTACATATTAAGTTGCAACTGTTATATATATTTGATTTTTTCATATTTCGTTTAAATAACACTTTCCTACAACACACTTGCAGCAGACAAGCATTGTAGAAAAAGGGAAATGTGTCAATATTCAATTCAATTCAATTCAATTAAATTATTTTATTTGTAAATAGAGGCCACCGGCCAAAAATACAGCAACTATATAGATATACAAGTTGAGTTTGAATAATACTACTTATTTACATTACTAATCAAGCTACGACTTTTGTGGTCCGATGGTTAAATTGTTTAGCTGAAGTAGGCCCTATAGTTCGCGATCTTCTGTATAATAACGCTACTTTCGCTTTTCATTGGGTTGTAAAAACTTCTCATATTATCTCTGCCGTTATACCATGCATGCAATAAGCTCTGTCTCTCTGCACGCCATTGGTCACATTGAACAAAATGCATGGTATTCATGTTCAACTGTTAACACGTATTATGATTTTAACTGTAATTACAAATACGATTCTCCCTTTCAATATTAAAATGTCTTCCTAATTGTATGTTAAATTTATGACTGCAGCATCAAATTTTGGAAACGCCTTTATTAAATACGGAGACATTTCAACCAACACATATATCTGGACCTAACAAAGAATAAATATGTTTGTACAGATCCCAGCGTGATGAGCTATTTATATTTTCTTGTAAACATTGAAAGAAACAATCAGACATATTTTGTTTTAAAAGAGTTATAATATGCTCAACATTTCCAACATCCTGAGAGAACCAAGCGTATTCAAAGTCAGACGTGCATAGTAGGTTTTTAACCTGTGCTGCCCAAATGACTCTTCCAATTTCAGCATGTGCTTTTAGCATAAAATAACATTGCTCTGGATATCGATCATTAATCATGTGTAAAAGTTTACACCACTATTTCATTACTTTTGTTTTATATATTACACATACAGGTAGTCTTCCACATTCTAATAGAATAGAAACGACAATATTAAAAATGAACATATTCTATGATATCTGAATAATCAGTTCCCAAATGTCTGACCAAAAGTAAGAACAGATGTAATCATTGTTTAATCATTGTTCAATCATTGTTTAATCATTTGTTTAATCATTGTTTAATCAGTGTTTAATCATTGATAAAAATATTTAGTATATGGGAAATATAAAAAATTACGTTGATACAATTTAATAGAGTAAATTGCCATTTTTGCTTGCGCGACATTTCTTGAGCCAATTGTTGAAACAATAACAAATTAGTCATATTGTATTGAGATGTTAAGATTGTTTTTTTTTATCTACAATACTCAATGGCTCGCTCCTAGTATGTATGTCGGGCATGCACCAACACTGGCGACTAGATTGGTCAACTACCTTTATATATCGCTGTCGCATATAAAGTAAATCAGTTAATATGCAACCGATCTTCGAAAACTCAGTGGACGATAACATATTGGTGTTTAGAATCAATACATAAGCAATACATAAATGATAAAATAAACCAATTTTAGAGATAGGTTAACCGGATATGGTCCACAAAAATAGTGTCTCTACACACTATCCAAACAGCACCGCCATTAATGGTGTATACCTAACGATATAATGTATTGTAGAGGCTGGTTACTCCGGACAAGGGCAAGGTCGACAACCATCCAATTCTTGCAAGGCACTTTTGGATTAAGTCCCTTGAATTATCCAGAATTTGCCAAAGTAGTCTTGTCCTCTCTCTTAACCTGTTTTCATCCTATCTTCAAGAACGTGTTGCATACTATCCGGGCCAAGTTGGACAACTTTTGATTAAATGACCCTTACGTTATCCAAAATAGCCATATCAGCCTTGTCAACTCGATCCATTTTCATCCGATTTTCAGCAGACTTGAAACATGTGTGAGCATAATGTCTGACGTTATAACATGGTTTTAATCTGCAATGTTTATTAAATATGGCTTATTTTAGAATAGGGATGACAAAAGTATGATAACGGTACACCCCTTTCCAAGGGTTTTATAACGAAATCAATGTTTGACCTTCGAAAGCAATCTTATCTCCCAACTATTTTTCAACATATCGTCGACAGGTTGCAATAGATTGTTGAAAATGTCCAGTTGATTTCGATCTTTTCTCTCTTTATTGGTCAATTGCCGCTAGTTGATGCCTAATATGATGGTCTTTTTTGTCCTTACTCAAGGTCATGCTTAGTTACGCGCAATTACAAAATTTAAAGATTTATTATAAGAAAAAAAACCACCTTATATTGATCGATCCAAAAGTCCATCATTTATGTTACATTGTTTCCAGTAGATACTTATGAACATATTTTCCTGTATCCACCTTATACATTTCAATATCTTCTGACAGGTGACCGGTAACCGGACTAGTATGAGACAATAAGAAAACAGTTGTCGAAAAACATTTGTAAAGGCTTAACAGTGGTAGAAAAAACAGTTGTAAGGTAGGAACAAATATATGCAATACCACATAATATCTAACACTAACTAGTCTGTTTCAGGGCGCTAATATTGATACATAGCTAGAACATAAATCCATGTTTATTTGAAATTTGTAAAGGATTTGGCCGAATGTATTTCTGGAAAGCAGACAGTTTCAACCCGCCTAGCCTTTTAAGCTGTTTAATTGAAACATGTGTACCGTGTGCATAAGTTGCACCACCAAATATCAGTGAGCTGCGTATCGGAAAGGGTCTAAATTACACAATACCACACTTTTCTGAGCAGGGTTCCAAAACAAATTGCGTTATTGCGTTAATGGACGAAGACAACCATTACAAAACATTGGACCCTGGGCTGTCGACCAGGTGTAGGTTTTGTAAATAGACCTAACTGGGCACATGGACTTCAAGGTAAAGTGGCCACTTTGTCATTGAAATATTTGTAGGAGGTTAAATGTAGAATAATAAATTGTGGTTTCGATCCCAATAGGTGGACCTGAAATTATTTGCTGAGAAGTGCATGATCTGGACTTGTCGTAACTGCAATTTCACGTAGTCTGAGAAGACCAAACAATGCGACAAGAAACATGGCTTTGAATACAAGACATGTATGGAATTAGTGCAATCTCGAGGTAGGGCTTACAAGTATAAGATTCTGAAGAATGTCCAATTATATCAGTAACGTTTTGTCAGGGGGAGAGGAGCAGCGACTCAGCTATGAACTGAGCAAGTTTCTCTACAGAGACAAGTAAAATTGACTCAGAAGGTCATGTGAAAAATGTGGTGATGGTTAAGAGCATTTCGGTAAGTATTGGTAGTAGCTGGTGCTATTCCGTTCTGAAGCAACCGGCTAAAATTCAGATTATCTGGGGCAAGTTGTCTGGTATCACTGTGGGAAGGTTGTTCATCTGTGGTGCTAAACAATTAAAATGCCATATCTGAAAACGTGAAAGAATGTCTAGCATTTTTATAATAAATAAGTATTCTCCTTACCAGGGATATTTTTTAAAGTCATACATACTATAACCATAGGCTGTACCAGGGACATAACCAATGGTTATTTAGTAGTTTTACAACGGCCATGTTATCAGAGTGTATGATTTAACTTCCATTTTGAAAATGTTGCCCCCAAATACAATTGAACCGGTTGCACGTTTGTCTAACAGCAGTTGTTTACTAATAAACTGCTGAACAAACATAAGCCAAGCAGAAATATATTTACGACTCTCTTTATTCATAGTTATATGATGAATGGGATTCTACATTGTTCGCGGCTGTAGTTTATTTATAGTTATAGTTGACTGCTCAATCATCCTGGTTGCACTGTTTGTAACTCTCTGGAAAAGCATATTGTCATATCGCTGTACAGTAATTTTATGACCGAGTTTTTGTTTTTCAAAGCTCCTTCTGGTACACAATACTTATCCGATCAAATTATGCGATTAAAAGGGTGATCTTTGTCATGAATGTGTAGACAAGTGTGTGAATACGAGGCTTGTTATAAGCAAATCCACATGCGAATGAGATTTTTGAGGGGCTAGGGTTGAAGTAAAATGAGTATTGATTTTGTGACATATTTAATAGATACAAGGTAGGAAACACACAGTTTGTTCAAATAATTATCAGTGAAATTTGACAATGTCGAGCCGATGATTTTAAATGTACTCTATTCCTCTCGATTGGGAATACGAACATTGATCTCCAATCATAATACAATTCCTTTAAAAAGGATATATTACCATAATATTTGTTCTTAAATGATCGCTGGTGTTCCAGTGGTTATAGTGTCCGAATTGGGACATGGTGATCAGGGTTAGATCTCAAGTCGAGTCATACCAAATAATTAAAACATGGTGGTAATGACTTCCTCCTTGGCGCTCATGGTTGCGGGGACAGCATTGTGACTGATGTAGTGTTGTAAGGATAAATAATACCGGCAGTACTTTTAAATCACCAAGGACATATAACAGAAATACTGTTGAAAGTGGCATAAGAAACATTAAAACAAACTTAAATTAAACAAAAGACAATCATATCAAATTAAGCCGCGCCAGGGCATAAATGCATAAAGGGACGTGAAACCGAATGCGTTACACTTATATATAGTGCTTCGCATGTCATGCCATAAAGGGACGTAACACCGATTCAGCTACACGTGAAGTGTTTCACATGTCATGGTATAAAGGGACGTGCGGCCAGAATGTGTATGTACAAGGGTACAAGATCGAATATCTGAAGGGTGTAGTTATCATCTATTTTGTCTCATCAAAACCAACACAAATTAACTGAAGATTCTACCCGGCTTCTGTCATATATCTGACTGTTCAGACGCACATTGAACCATATATTACATATGTTCGTTTTGTCTTAGTAACAATATAATTGAATAATGAATAGTTTAAAGCCATTTGGTAATCCTCATAATTGATATATATATTATACACTAGGAGACTGATTAGTCTAGACAGATAACGTTTAAAAACATTTCAAAACTGAAAATTTTAAAATAGATTTATTCAGCTTTGCATTTGGAAGGGCTAATAGGAAATTACCGCTATTGGACCTGTTCAGACAGCACTGGCTTCTCAGTGAGTTTTCAGCGGACGGAGATCACGATGTAGACGAATAGGTCATGTTAGTCTGTTAAGAGTAAGACAACTAATTCAAATCACAGTTGGATGGAGATTGTCCGTCTGATTTTACCTTAGCATATGCGCAAATGTCCATGGGTTGTTATATATATATGTAAATGTGACATTACGTTAAAAAGTTGTGTAAGTTATATCTATAGCTAAGTAATGTTTCTAGGTAAATAAAGATGGCCATGTCTTTTATTATACCATCTATGAATTGAGTCAAGGCGTACCACCAATGACGTCTTAAAAACCGCAAATACGAAACAAAAGGAAACAGTGAAATACAAAACTATTAATTATTAAATTAAATGACCAGACAATTTGTAAAATACAATCCATTAAACACTATTAATCAACATTTTGTTATTTTTTTAATGAATTGAGTGGCCGGTGTTTCATGACGCATTAAACACATTTTCAGTTATACCCCAAACTGTAACACCATTGACATCCGACTTTACTGTTGTCATTCTCAAGTGCGCTCTTTTTACTATTAAAATGATTCCTACTAATGATCAAACTGATAACAAAGGACCATAACTTTTTAACTGATATGCATGTTAAGCATTCTTCAAGATTTTAAGGTTTTGCTTCATGACACCAAATACCATTACACAATGGCTTTTTTAAGGTCATGTATCTTCTATTCTCTGTCCAGACACGAATCGTTTCAGTTGACAAGTCATTGGCTAAACCATGTATTCAAAATATGCCCTCTGAAATGCATAACACAGTGGGCACAGAAAAAAACTGCGGCTATGTTCGATTACTATTTTCTGCGTTTTATTTTCTCTTGAAAACCTACAAATGCATAAAGGGTTACTTAACCCTTCAACATGAATGTAAAAACATGTGTCTATATATATATATAATATTGGTTCAAGCCTAGTTTATATTTGATCTATTTAAAATCTAAATGGTATGTAAAATTACATTAATACACATACATACCAGCCATTTATTTTTTTTAAATAACGAAATAACGATATTACATTCTATTTAAACGTGTGGAAACTTTTTGAACATTGGTTAAATTTCGTTTGGAAATAACAACGCCGTACAAGCCATTTGAACTTGACTAAGATATAACTGGAGTGGAACAGGAGAAGTGAAAAGGTTTTTCATCAACCCTGTGACTTGAGAGCGTTGTAGTATACTTCGAACCAGAACGGATATACCAATTACATAATCAAGCCGTCCCGTAAGAAAATCAACATTGTGACCTCTGCGTAATGTATCGACCAAGATCCGTCTTTGCAATCCGCTCAGACTGATCCGGGCTGACACATTCCGTATCAGGGGCATAGAGGTAAAGAGTTATGATTTCTGAAACAGAAAGTTCACAGGAAGAGAAAAGTGTCGTTCCGGGTAATGCCTTATCACAATCGAGAACAACTGGGCCTTCGGCATGATCAACGTACGTCAATGTGTACATGCAGGTACCTGTTTTTGCAACATCACTTACTAATCCGGGTAGCTCATCGTTTTAAACAGGTTTCTGAAAACATTCATTATCAGGTACTGTCATCATAATGATTAATCTCTTGATACAATTGAACTGATGATCGAATATGGCGTTATAGCGTATGAACAATACAATGCCATCAAAATAAAGAGGGATTTAATAATTTCTAGGATGAAAATTTATACCTTTATACCTTCATTCGGCTATTAGAGGTTCAACCTATCAACAAAAGATACGCCATGTGTTAATAGGGATTCCATCGAAAAACAATCAATATCAAGTTTAAATCACAATGACTGCCAATATAAGTTATATGAAATTATAATGAAAGGAAACCGGGAACATTGCCGAACTTGAGACTTAAGACACGCTTTACAATTTTAACGGAACCTTTGGTCACTGACGTTAATAAACGTTACGATAACAATATACAACACATGCTTTTTTTCTTTTTTGATAGACTTTTTGATAGATGTTCAGAAATGTCAAAACCTTGGGTCATTTCTTAAAGAAATGAAATTCAGCTGTTTCGAAATTGCTCCCTGACACAAGTTTCTTTTCTTTTAATATCTCCAATATCTCCAAAATCCATGATGTTGTATAGTCTTAACCAAATGCAATTATTCACTCAATTCCAAGTTAGGAATTTCAAGACTTTAAGCCGAGATAAGTTTTGATATCTTGTCAAATATTACAGAAAATATGCGTTTTTGCTGTTGCTATTTTTTGTGTTAATTTTAGGCTTAATATTTGTATTTAAGATTTTTGAAAAAAGACGATGGTATAACAACCTTCCAATACACCTTTGTATTTTCATTGTGGGTATACGAATTGTATACGAGAACAAATTGCCTTGCTGCTCGAGAAATTGACAATCTGGTAATTTGACAGCGGTACCCTGTGGTTGAACTCGTTCAGCAATTCACCATCTACATACGTCTATAAAGAGAGAAAGAACAGTTGGCTAGTTCTCTGTCGATATACTTATGCTACGTGTTTGTAAGAAGTACGTTTTCATTTTGCCACAATGTTTCAACTCTATTCATAAATGATACTTTCATTATATAAGAAAACATTGCCCATAACTTTGTCAAAATGTTTTCAATTGCGTTAGGTGCGGATTTATTGTATATGGGAAATGGATAACCGTGATGGCATAATTGAACTTGGGCCAACCAAATTGATATGTTAGATTTTTAAGAATTAGGTTTTAGTCGGACGAGGTCAAGTACTTTTACAACCTTTTGATTGATTGATTGATCGATTGGGGTTGGACGATATTGCGTTCATATCACAGCGCCCAGTTCAACTACCCATGTGTTTCCCGGCTTTTCTACAAAAGAACTCCACACACCATACTTTCCAAGCAACTGGCTGCTTTTTCATATAGTTTTCTAATCCTTTGACCATGTTTCTTAACTCTTTAGGCGCCGAATTCCAATAACCAGAAACGTCTTCATAATCGACCGACTTTATTTTTCATACAAATAGAGTTTTTGAAATAGCTAAAAGCCAAACAATGCTTTGTTCACGTGGGAAACCTGCCTTATTTGCAAAAGCTCATATTGTTATGAGCGCTGAAAGAGTTAACACATCGAGACTGACTTAATCCTGCCACAGGCATTATGTAAAATAACTTTGAAATGGAGTATACTCCCTCAAGGAATATTTTCAATCCAATCAATATGCATTGATGCATTTATTGATTCGGTATTTACTCCATAGGGAGGCCATCATTTTTTGAGACCAACGAATATATTTCCGAATGTAGACAGGACACATGCGTAGCCCGAGTACTTCGCTTACTTTTGCAGCTACATTGTAGAAGGTTGGCCATAACTTTTGCAGCTGCATTGTAGAAGGTTGGCCATAACCTTTGCAGCTGCATTGAAGAAGATTTGCAAACTGTCCGTGCGTCGAGACCAGATTGAAGAAAATGTTAAGTAAATCCTAATGAAAGGATGGTATACCTACACGAATACTGATTGCACTGATCTTGAATTCCAACTTGTATATCCGCCATGACGATCTCGTAAATATGTAAGGTCCGTAACGTTGTTTAACCCACACACCGTTGATGTAATTGTCGAATACAGTATCGTCTCCGTCTGATCTTGGAGACACATGGAAACCTATTTCAGACCCGTCTCTTGTTCCAAAGTCAATCCCGAACCTACAACGTATTCGATGTGATGTACTGTTGTGAAAATGGTGTTTTGGGTTTGAGTGTTAAAGAATGTGCATAGCCAGGTAGGATGTTATCGATTTTAAACAAGGTATTCCACATAAGCTAACCAATGTATACAATGTATAGCATGTACTGCTACTTTATCTGTGTTCGAACTTGTTCTACTTCTTATCTCTTTCATTTGTTGTCACTACATATGAGGTTCCTTTCCCTTTCTCCTTTTTAATCCATGGCACATTACGAAGCTGACAGAAACTCGTTTTAACCGTTATCCCTTATTAAGATGTCGTCAAATTGAAAAGCGAGTTCACAAGTTGCAGGAAATTGGAGGAATACAGCTTTTCATATTAACGAAATTTATAGACATATTTTATATGAGCTTTCCTAAATATGCCCTTGAATTCGTTCTTCCTGTACTTTTATAAATAGTGTCGTATAACCCATAGAGAGAATATATTTACAAGTTCAGAACTATGAAAAACTTACTGCGCTTGATTTACATCATCCAGTAGTTCAACAGACATGATAATCGATATTCCAACAACAAGTATTTCTGGCATGTTCTCTTTTACTCTCATTGACTGGAAAATAAATTTAAACATTGATTCTAGCATACTTCTCTTTTCTCATATTATAAAGCTTATGTTATACTGAACCATAAACATTACCCTAACAAGTGTATTAACTTGAATATGGACATAGACATCAGCCCTGTGTTCCATAGTCACGCAACTCAAAACTCAAAACGCAAAACCTATATAGGTTTCGTCGAAAAAGCG